>WURS02007771.1:0-12501 GCA_011762765.2 Rhinocypha anisoptera | reverse complement strand
CAGCCCGCCTCCGATCACTTTCTCCGTCCGCCCCTTGTCCCTTCGAGAGCTTGGCCGTCGTTGCAGAACAATGAGTAACGTGCACTCCGAGGAAAATTCTTTTCATTATTCCCTCGGAGGATACAGTCGCGATAGCATCCGTTTGTCGATTTTGTGGACGATGTTGGATTTTTAGGTTCGACTTTTCCTTTCGCGTGGGGAACAGGGAAGCAAATGGACTAATCGAAAGGTCTAACGATATGAGCTGGAAAATATCCTAAGGGGAGTAAGGTGTTTTCTCTCGTTCCCTTTATTATATATTAAATGTTATTTTACTTTGTTTCGGCATGATATGTATATTTATTGTGAAACGATTTGTATTCATAAGTCTAAAATTTGTTTCGTATGTTGCGGATAATGTTCTACTATTTCATTTTGCACGCGGGTTGCTTCATTCTGAGTGCAATGTGTTTCATAAAATTTGCACTTGGGAGTGAATGTTTGTTGGTGGCTCATCCCCTGCCACACGCCCTTGCGGCGGCTTTCAGGTTAATGCTTAGAGAAGTAGAAGAAGTACAAGGCGGAGCGACCGGGTGAATTCATTCTAATAGATGATGGACATTACCATTTTTCCAGTCGAGACGAACAAATGACGAACGCACCCGCCCTCCAAGGAATAGCTTCCATTATCGAAACGCTCTCTGGACAGAAACGCCGATATTTATTAATTGTACAGAAGACATTCGGGGTACGCTTATATAACCCGGGGCACCATCGGATCCCAATTCTGAATAACGGTAGTTAGGCAAAGGAATAGAATAAACAATATTTTTTACATCTTTCGAACAAACGAAGTCCTTATTTTTAAAGATATTTTCGCTAATGTAAAGTTGTCGAATGGATGCAGGCCAGTAGAAAAAAGTATCACTTTTACGCAGAAAACATGTGAAATGTTAGAGCAAATAGGAAGTTGGAAACCTCACAAGGCACATTACAAATATTCCGGAATTCCATCTTCCACATTTAAGAATAACGAATTACACTAAATAATAATTTATTTAGTGAAATTTACTAAGTTCATTTATTTTTTCCATAATGGAAAAATACCGCGAAGTAAAGCCCTAAGCCGCGGAACTCATCTGTTTCCTAAGCCTGGGAATTAGATTTACTCGTTAGATTATCATATACCAGTGACACAATTTTCTGATGTTTTTCATTTGACAGGAAAATCCGAATTATTTTATATTGGTGTATATACGTAGAAGTACTGCAATATTACGACCTTTATGTTAAAAAATACACCTTTAGTCGAGTTGCAAAAAATTAAATTTTTCCTGAAATAATTTTGAAAATCCTGCTTACTGATATTATTTTAGGTGCTGTAATAATTCAATCAGTGTTTTTGGCATGCCAAAAGAGTAAAAATTTAAAAAAATGTGGGGATTATCACATAAAGTTACATGGGAATGGATAAAAGTAAAAATTATTTTATATATAATAAATATATTTTATATACAATATAAAGGTGATACAGAATACACTCTCATAATAGTGTCATTTTAAGCATAAAAACAAGCCCAAAGCTTGCTTGGTTACCTTGCCCAAAGCTAGATTTTCTCAAATAAGAGATGGAAAAAGCTATAGTGACTGATTAAAAAATATCTATAACAATAATAGAGGTGTTTTAAAATGTTACAGGGTGTGTATAATGTTAGTATGTTATCAAAAACTATTCTCGCTACTAAATGCATATAAGGCGCAACCCCGTTCCAGAAGGGCATCTTGAGAGAACAAAATGTTTTATGACCTATGCTTTTAAAAAACTCTGAGTTCAGTAACGTAGTAATAATACACTTTAGGATGGGGTATAAAAAGGTTTAAATGAATAACGGTATTGTGTATTGCGATTAAGCGATTATGATTGTCTGGGGTAAAATTAGCCATCTTGTAGCAGGCATATTGGAAAGATCTAGCCTGCAAATTGCCATAAATTTTCATAAAACGAGCGAGAAAGATGTTTTGATCCAATATTTAGGAAATAATAACATTAATTAATTAATTTGGAATATATTGACACGCACGGAAACAAATAACTTTAGGGCACAGTTCTTAGCCGCACTTATTTTGGATAATTTAACGATCAGTGACTTATTATACGATGCGAACAACAGTGCCTCCAACAGCAGGGCTTTGTTATTAGGAACATCTCTGGACTAACTTCTATGTAAATGAAAGATTTTATACTGTATGGGACGTTGGTTTAACCATTTATCTATAATTTCTGGTTTCTTAACTGATGGCACATTATAACGTTAAAGTTTCGACGTGGCGACCGTCCTCGTACAGGGAAAATTGTCGCAGCCAAAGTTTATCGAAATGTCATGGCCATATTCCTCACTAAGTGAGATTCCCTTAGAGTCTCCTTTCATACAGATACTTGACTTTTATTCACGTAAACACTTTACCATTAAAATAATGGTAGGGTTAGCTATAGAAATGTCAGTGCTTGTATGGCTTTCCATGGTTAAAAAGATAGGTCTTTGCTCAAATCTAAGGAAAGGTAACAATAATTATAGAATATAGTCAACTAAATTAATATCTGAAATATGTAAGCAGATAATAATTACTTAGTTTTATAGTAAAATTAATCTCATTATTAGAGTTTTCTCACTCGATTCTTGCAATTTCTTATTTTACACAGGAAACATAGTTGTTCCACTTCTACACAACTGCGGATTTAATATCTAATGTATGTAGTTATATTTAATATATCTTGAAAAATCATTCATCAACCACTTTACAGTGAAAATAATTTGTATAACAATGCAATGAAGAATACTTTACTGCGGAAAATATTCGTACTAACACGAAGATAAAATATTATACAAAATTATTGGACCACATGATATGAGTATATATACATTTAAATTGTTTCGTAAATGATGTAAATTTTAGATTAGATCGATTTGGATATATATTCTCAAAGATTCTTGGATTGAATAGGATAATTAAATACAGAGTAATTCAAAGTGTACAGTCTTTAATACTGAGAACAAGTAAAAGACGTGGCGGTCAATTCATTATACCAATAAAATTACTTTTCAATATTATGATAAAACATACGCACAAGAGATTTAATTAACCGTTAAATCACATATTGATCATTTAAGTTAGTGTCTCTTTATTATAATATTATAAAATGTCTAAACATTGTTGAATTTGTAGGAACCAGCAGTCTTACGATTGTTTCCAAAATACATTATTTTAACTATTAGTATAAAAATTACTATTCATAATCTCAATTACCAAAGTCATTTCACAACGATTGTAACCTTTTTCGCAGAAAAAGCATAAAGATGATTTAGCCGTGGTTAAATATGCACGGAGATTTTGTTTCTCTCAGAACCTAAGCTGATCAGACTGGAACACAAACCCTAGGAAAAGATATTTTCGTCAAAGTTGCAGAAGAGTTATGCAATAAAATTATATTGAGACAAGGAACGTCACTTTTTAGATACCGGTTTTCTTACAATTTATTACGTTTGTCACCTGCTTAAAAAGCTATAAATGATAAAATTTCAACGACTGCCTTTCCCCTTCGAGAAGTACGTTTTTTTAAATCTTTCAAAAGTTTGTAGATTGGGTTTTATTTTTAGTTAAGGGTTACTTCATACTTTGGACGTGGTGTCTCTACTTTTACCGATTTTCACAGTTTTCCTCAAAATATGCTTCCTCCCGCCTTATTCTTTAACCATTCTCTCACTCCTTCATTTTCATCTGCAAACTCTCTGCAGTCTACGGGTAAAAAGTAATGCTCGTATCAATCCTTCTATTTAATACACAAACCAGTCTAGAGGAAGGACGCTCGTTTAAGCGTCCAGTAAATTCCACTTTGTAGGCAGAGTTGCGCCACACAGCGAACCCCTTTAAGATGTAAAAAAAGCTCCTTCACCTCTTCAAATGCCCCATCTTCTCCTCAAGTGTCAGTAAAATCTATTCAAACCCGACGTTTATTTTGCGCGGAACGGGACGTAAGCTTTTTTATTCGCTGAGAAGAAACCAAACGCCCTGGGAAGACTTTTTCCTCCCCAGTAATCAGAGAACCGAGTCACTTATAAATCTCTCTCACAAGTTGCTTCAGGGTAACCGGCCGTAAGCAATACATTTTGAATCAATTTATTTGCAATAATGATGAGTATTTCTCTCTGGTGATCTACCATTCTACACTTTCTTCTCGAACGAAAACATGGGAGAATAGGAAACACTTGTCCACACCACAGTACATGAGATTTGAATGGATTACTCTAATCTAAAACTCGTTTAAATGACATTTAATATTTGATAACTTCTATAATAACTAATTTTTACTCATAATTTGAGTTTTTGAGACTATTATAATTTAAGTTACAATTGGAATATTGAGAAATTAATTTTACGCATTTGGTGTAAAAGTCAAGAAATGAAATACGATTACCATTCAAAAAATAGAAATAGGTGGAACGCCAATCAATTTACTAAAGTTTCTATTAGTTTATGTAATTATACATAATATTAACATGCGATAACAATACCCATTGAATAGTTTCCTCTTATTTTAACAATAGCAAAGTGAAATTAAATTTTCGTTTCATAATTAACGGGCGATGACAATGACAACTATACAAAAAATTACCTTGTAGCTCTAATTAATAATAAATATAAAAATATTTCATTATAATTTTAAAAATTTGTTAAATAGTTAGTACAAAATTCTGCGACACTTGGTAAATGACAGATGATCAAGAGCTCTCAAAACTACACAATAATCAGGAAAAGGTTTTTTATATTATTATTCTATTGAGCAAGGTTTTCTTACTCTAAACTGTGTGTTCTTTGCGATGACAAGAAAAATGAGGAATACATATCAAATTGAAGAATGTATTACCTATTATTGAATATTTTTATTTAATGTAAGACGAACTATCAACATTGTGACCTTAAATGGATTTCACTTTTCACCGAGAGAAATTAAGTATTTTAAAAATATGCTAACTATAATAGTATAATTAGTTCATGCAATTTTATTATTTCTCATTACTTCTCGAAATCTTTTGTTCAGAAAATCATTCAATACTCAATTAAAATTATGAAATAAAAAAACGGTGGGAATGCGCTTTTGAAAAATATACTTCAGGGGCTCTTCCTAGTGAAGTTTTTAAACTCATTTTACCCCCTGTAAATTTGAATTTTCATGTTCGCACATTAAATATATGTTGCCTAATGGCTAATTTTAGAAATAACTTGTGGAAAAAGCTACCTACTTGAATGAAATTACACTTTTCAATAATTGCGAGTTAACTTGAATTTCCACAATAAAATAATAGCAGTTAATACAAATCATAGTAGTTGATGGAAAATTCAGACATGATAATATATTATGTGATGTAGAAATAATAGTTTAAATCACTAAAAAGTACTGGTTTATCCTTTTAGAAGAATATTCATATATTCTGTGATATATATGCTATGCATTTATTTTTTCTTCTAGGAATATTACAAGAGAATTCAGGGAACAAATAAAATCCATCATTTTTCAGTCAAAAATATTTATTTTCTGTTGTAATTTATTTTTCATTGTACTAATGTTGTCTAAGCAGCGCATTGACTTGTGTATATGCTGATGTTTAACATATACAAAAAAATAAAATAAATATTGAAACACAATTACCTTAGATTTTGGGTTTACAAATTAAAATAGTTTATAGAAAGTTTCATAATAATTTAGACCTTGGGAATATGTAATCGTCTAGAGATAATTGGAAATTATTATTTTTGAGGAGACTGCTTGAAAATATTTTTAGAGCATCTTTCCTTCAATAACAGTGATTATTTAATACATCCCTCTAATGAATCCTGAACTGATCGGATCCTAACTGAATTTATAAATATTTATCGTGAAACAAATTGTGGGTACCATGCAATTTTTAATGATGTTCATGTTTAAGCGTTCGAGGAGCTGAATATTACTATATAAATCTCAGGTATTGCGTTTTATGAACATTCTAGTAGTACTATTTCTATTAAGTATGGAATGCCCCTGAAACACTTATATCACGATGTTGCCTCTGTAAATTACTCCCTAGATTTTTTGATCTCTTAGAATTGCTTATTAACTATATACATTTTCTACGGGGAGGCTTTTTTGTGTTATGTTGGCACATATTCGGTTCATTAAGGGTTGACGCCTTATAGAAATTATAATCTCTAAACAGGAGTACACATATTAATACGGGAAACATAAGAAATGTTGGCAATTGCACAATGATAATGCCCTGGTCTTATTTTTGTGGTGGAATACATTTAAACATTAAATTTTCCATGAGGTCGGCTATAAAATACTTTGTATCGGTAATTAGCCCCCAAGAATTTATTTATACTCGCATATGCTGGGTCCATGATTGGTAAACGGGAAAGATGCGATGGGCCACATTGGAACATGATTATGATGATTCTATTTATACGAGCAGCGCATAACTCATTTCTTTAAAACTCGCAAATCCATGGAAGGGAAAATAACAGATTCCGAAGTCGAAAAGATACGGGAGAGCAAGCACAAAAATTGCTCCGCCCGGTCTTGTCAAAGTGAAAAAAAAGAGAGAGTCGACTCACGAAAACCATTTCGCGTGACATTTTGAAAGGAAGGAATAAGATAGGACCACTGACTTGCGGTTTAATATCAATCGTTGCTGCTCTTAAAAGTCGTCCCCGTTCTGAGGGACGACTCGAGTGACGAGCGGGGGTGGGATGGCGGGTTGGAGTCCTCCTCGTAGGGACACAAGATGCACGGGGGGGGATGAGGACCGAGAGAGGCATCGAGTGTGGGAGGAGGCGGCCGGGAGGGTGCGCATCCTTCCTCCCGCGAGCGTTGACCCCATTCCACCCTCTCCCGCGATTACGCCTCGCTTCGAAGGGCGCCTCCCTTATGGCCTCCCTCGTGGGGTGAAGGGACGGCCCGGGCTCGAGGGGACGGCCGCGAGGGCGTCGTCGGCCGGCCGCCCAGCCAGGAGTGCATTCGAGTGGGCCGGCGGGCGACGAGGTGCACCCGACCCGCGGCCGGCCGCCCGGCCGTCCCTCCCGGACCGTGCCCCCGGTTCGACGACCGCCTCTGCCGGTGCTCGCTGCACCCCACATATAAATGACCCGATCGGTGAAAAGATTTCCTTTGCGAGGAATGGGGCGGAAATAACCATTTGCCCCATGTGGGAATCCTTGAGCGATCCCAAAGCACGAATCATAATGGAAATGGACGCTAACTTCATTGGCGATTTTTGCACACCTGTTTAGAGGAGCTAAGTATTCACTTTGATTTTAAAGACGGCAGTTAAATGGCATTAATTTGGTGTTTCGGGTATCATTTGGGTGTATAAGGTAGCCACCGTGGACCAATTTATTTCTTCCTTTTTAATTATTAAGGGTCAACTAATTCCTCATGACAGTAAGTCGTGTGCATTCCAAAGATATGGAACGTTAATGCAGTTCACACCTGTCTCTTATGTTGTTGTGCCATGACGAATTTTGGACAGCAGTTAATTTTCGGATGGCATTAAATGCTTGGGAAACATATTGGTTATTAGTCATTCTAATAATTATGACCTGAAAGAATTTGCTAATATAATTTGACAACTTGCAGTTTTCTCTGAAATTGGTGATTTAATACTTATTATTGACTAAGAGATAGCACTTTTTCAGTCCTCAGTTCCACCGAAAATGGAACTAGTGAAAAAATGCTGTTTGTCATTAATATGTTTCAATTCCACCAATCGCCTAAAACCACGTAATTCGTTTGATACTTAATATTTTTGTTAGGAGAGACATGTCAATAAACAGTCTATGTGTTACTATTATTCACATTAAATTTATTTATTACGTGATAAATTTATATTTTGTTTTTATTACTTTATAACTTCATTCTTAATTCGTAATTATAGTATTAAACTTAACTCAGGAGAACATTATTATAGCATATGTTCACACATTCATTGGCTGATAAATTACATCACAATTACAGAATTAAAAGGACGATCTATTACACATCGTCCCTTTTATTTCCATCAATCCATATTAATTAATGATTATAAATTTGTACTTTTACTGCCAGCAATAACTTTTGAACCATTAATAACTTTGTGATATGGCTGACAAAATTCTGTCAACTCTATATAAATCTATTTCAGTTATTTAGAGATTATGAATAATGAAAGTCCCAGCAATATCGTTATATGAATTAAATCATGATTGCATTTCTATTACATAATCATGCAATTGACTAAAAGGTTTCAACTTAAAATAATATAATGTTTGATAATTTGTTGAGAAGTTGACCAGGTGATTGGCTAAAGTTTACCAAGAATCTCAATAATTGGGAATGGGTGTACTTCTAGAAATGACAACCAATTACATGTATTGTGACAGTAGCTCATAATATAACATACATTGCCTTTTCAGCCTGTGGAAACTACAGATCATATTGGTGGCAACCAATTTCAGGCACCCTACAGATTTAAAATTTCGACTATCTGACGGTGTTTCATTGTGTCAACTGAAGACTGATTTCGTCTATAAGTCTACTGGATTCATAGTTAACAGCATTATAAGGCCATCCACATTCTCATGTAAAAGTAATTCATAAGCCATATCATGGAAAATTCATCCGGAGTACAGTATAAATGGTGTTGAGTTATTGCAACCGTCAACCTTCAGGGATACTCATTTTCATTCAGGCTAACCATTTCTCATGATTGATCAGTTAGAACAATTTTTATTGAATTGGCCGTTCCAATTGGAGAGAAAATAGGAAAGAATCGAGAAAAATTTTCTTGTACTTCGTCTACTCTATCATTAACTTCATTTTTGGCTTCTTCAAAGATTGAAACTACCTTTCTGATTGCCCCATATTGTTCATATATGTATAAAAGGATTCTTAAAAATTGATTCGCTTGACAGAATGAAAATAAGAAACAGTGAGAACAAATTGAGTATGACAAGAGTAAAATGAGACACGTATTTGGTGATTAATTAATTTATTGAGATGATTCCTTATTTTTCAAAAATCCAAACGAGTGGCCTGAAGCCCTAATAATGTTATATTAATTCCGAAGCAGAAGTCTCAATCATTTCCAAAAGAAAAGTTACGGCTGTGAATAGCTAAAGAAGTGGAAAGTAGAAGTCGTAGTTGAAGTCATGAAACATTGAATTAAAGGAAGTCAGCGCGATAACTCCTCAATACAAAAATACGAAAAGGTAGAGTCGAGGGGGGTTATGTCTCCGCAGTAGTGAGACTTTGCGATTCACGCTGTGATTGTAAAATTAATGAAGATCTCAAGGAGAAGCACCTCCCCCGGGGGAGCGCGAGTAAGGCGCAAAGGTATAAAAACGTATTATTATAGAGGGAGATCCTATCAGGAAGGTGAGCTAACCCTTAATCAACACGTCAAAGTACACAAAACGTGACGGTGAGAGCTGAGGAATTTCTTTATGAGGGCCAACTATGGAGTTTAACGATGTGTTACCTTACATACGGTCCGTTCCATGACGGATACACTTTTATACTTCTTCCTTTATGGAACAAATGTGACTCATTTACTTGCACAACACACCATTGCTTTCTTTCGGATGAGTGGAATTAAAACTTTGTGTTTCCTTCAAAATAAAGAGAATGACTTCCTCTCATTTCTTAAAATGTTGTTTTAATGAAGTAGTCATTTTGTAGTCATTTTTTAGAGTCGTCAGGGGAAATACGTAACTCATATAAATAGAATAAAGAAAATATTAGGCAATATAAAAGGGAAACTTTGGGTGAGGTAAACATAAATTACATATGATAGGAATATTTTTATTAATTACAAAGGTTTTGCGTCAAAGAAGGATCAAATCTTTTCGGGGATCGTACAACAACAAACCAATGAGGACCACTTGAACGAAGGGTCGGGGAAAGGGATGGCGTAGGGAATTGTTTTTATTGTTTTTCGTCTCTGACGTCGTTCATTGGTATTTCAATCCAAAGATATTTTCTCTGTAGCATTAGAAGCAAAAAGAAGGTAAACTTTTCAAGGAAACCCAAATAATGAGATCCAGTGCCACAATTAGTACCACTTTGGAGTTTAGGGTTAACAAATTAAATATTGTAATGGATGATATTTGAATATTATGTAAAAAAACTTCTATAGTAACCGTTAATGAGTACGTGGTGGCTCCTAGAATTAGACAGTAGACAATTCAGCCATAAAAGTTTAAACCTGTTTATCTTAAGAACATGACTAACATGAAGGGAGCAGTAGGCATGTTTAATTCCTTTTTTTGATATAATAATGTACAATCGATATGCACGTATGTTGGCATATGCATGTAATTAAAACATATAAACAGATTGCGTCTAGGAGAGCTGTAGTGACTAATATGAAGGATCAAGTGACTTATTATTAATAATATTTAAGGAACTCCACAGAGAATCATTCAATTAGCTGAAGTATAAAATTCACAGAGGACGTCGTCACCTGGTGGAATTCCATAATGAAAAAATAGAGGTTGTCACGTCTCTTCTGATGAAATATACAAGCGACAACCTCTATTTTGTTTTAACTGAATTACGATTAGTAATTTTTCAAAGAATCGAGAATTTTGATAGGAAAGACGGAAAAAGTTATCATAATTAGAAGCAATGAAACTCATTTCACTAGGTACTGAGTTTAAGCTAGTTCTAATTGACAGGAAGAGACATGCTATATTACCACTCGAAGATAATCCACGCGAAAGTATACATACATAAAACTTACATGGATGTTGATATTCCAAAAAGTCAAATACCAACTCGGTTCAAACATTGATAATAATAAAATAATAGTGATAGTTTTTAATTACAAGTAAATGTTAACATCCAAATACGCTCAGAAGACAGTAAAAAACCCAAAGTTAAAAAAGAATATCTCAGGAATATAATCTCGTAAATGAAACCATTGCACACATATGTAAAATTTTGTATCTCAGGCTCGACTTCTGCTTATGAAATAGTTGCATCATGTTGCAGTTATGTTTTTATGCTTATTCCGATGTGGTAATTTAGGTGCAAGTGTGCTTAGGGTTTGAAATCAAATTTCGACTATGAGAAACATATTTTGCGGTTTGTTCACTAGCAGGGTTAAATGCAGATAGCTATTACACATTTTTCAAGGCGGTCAACGGTGGAGACGATATTCTACCTACTGGTATTATAGTGGTCAAATAACGCTCACGAATTCAAATCCCGCCTGGGGCACGAACTTTATGTTTTGCGATGCATCAATATTTATTCGAAATGCAATCTACGGGGCGAAATGGCTTCAGGTGCCGCGGCTTCCAAAACACACGCAAAAAAGAGATGGGCGGCTCAAAAACGGAAAAAAATATGGGACGAAATTGAATAACTCACACGTCGCAACGCTAGCGATGTACTGGCTTTGTCAGAATTTGCGAAAGAATTACGACTAGTTTTCGGACCCTTGCGTTGTCCGTTTGTTTCACTGCGGAATCTCATAACTCCAGAATAAATTCTAGCGCGTCGTTTATTTCAGTATTTATTTTTCGAGGGAGGTGGGGGAAGGGGGTGGTGCACCATCAGTTAGACCACCGAAAATAATTCTCTACGTCCAGCTCCTAAAATTAGATCCCTTGACCGCACTTATTTTATATAGGTAAATCCTATTCTGATTGGCTCATTCGTCGCGTCCGCCGTTGCTCAACGTTGATGCGTGTGCCGGATGTAATACGGCGTGTGTGTGTGTGTGTGTGCATGTGAGGGAAAAAAAGTGAACTGGGGGGAGGAGGAGGGGGGGGGGGATCCTCTGGAAATTGGAATTGTCCAATGGACGCGGGACGAATGATTGCATTTCTGTTCGGCCGCCCGCCGCTTCTCCGCCGAGCGGTCAGTAAAAATTGCGTCATCATCGCTCATATTTTTTCTCACCCTCTCTCTCTCTCTCTGTGACACACTCAATCGAGGCGAAGGCTCTCAAGTTTCCACGAACGACGAAAAGCCTCCCCACCGACGATGCACTCACAGAACACTACACTTTTCACCCTTCCCTCGTCCCGCGAATGCCTAACCCCACCTTTTTCCCCTTCGCCTCCTTCCTTGGGAGATTTCGTTCCGGTCCTTCGAACGGGTTACTCCGCTCTCTTCACCGTGGACTCTTCGGTGGATGATTCTCGCTCAATCTCTTACTCTCCCTTTCCCTCTCTCCATGCTTTCCCCACCCGTCCCGGGAGTCGAACCGCGGTCTGCTGGGATGGGTCGGAGATAGTAACAGTGAGAGTGGGAGAGTGTGAGCGAGGGCGAGGGGGAGAGAGGGATTTTTCGGACGGGCCCCCGAAAGTTACACGGCGAGACGAAAAACGGAACCTGTACTTGCAGGACAGGGTTCGGAAGTGTTGGGAGAGCGTCTCAACTTTGAGGGCAGGGGTTCGACGCCCGTTCGCAATTTCCGCGGGGCTGGGGGTAGCGTAAGGGGT
>WURS02007760.1:0-12501 GCA_011762765.2 Rhinocypha anisoptera | reverse complement strand
AAAAAGAGAAAAAGAGAGAGAGAGAGAAAGATAATTGTAAAGAAAGAAAAGAGAGGCAAAAAAGAGAGAGAGAGAGAGAGAGAGAGAGAGAGAGAGAGAGAGAGAGAGAGAGAGAGAGCAATTAAGCTAACTTTAAAGAACTTAAAAAGCATTTTAGAGAGAAAGAATTTTTAATAATAAAAGAGTTTGCAAAAATAGAATGAGAAATAAAAGAGAAAAAATAACAATTCCAAACACATTTTTATTGTGGAATATCTCGAATTTTCCATCAACTTAAAAAACCTTGAAAAAAGATTTATAATGGAAGATTCCGGAAGCAGAAAATTTTGAAAAATAATAATTTGAAAGCCACGTGGCGCCATCTGTGGGCATTTCTATCTAAACAAAAATGCATGAACACTGTGAAAGACAGCTGTAGTACGCCTGACGTGTCTTGACGAGTGCGTGTGTATGTGCCACACAGACACACACCGGTCTTATTACAACATTTGTCTGTTTTGGATTTTCCATTTTAACTCATCTTTTCTTATCTTGACGCTTGTTTTGTCTTTGAAAAAAGGAAGATAATCACTTTTTAAAGATTCAATTTGAAGATTCTATATAGTGTGTTTGTGTGTGTGTGTTGTTTGTGCAATGGGAGGCTCACAATCGCAACCGGAGATACCGGGCGGTGGCACCGAAGGGTACCATGTTCTCAAGGTTTGTTGTTTTTTGGAGGGGCTATTTAATTATTTTCACAGTTTTCAAACTTGAGTTATCATAATTCGAAGAGTTATTTAAAAAATCGAATTGATTTGGAATAAAATTCGAATCAAAACACAGTTAAAGTTAGATTCGAATCGGTGATGAATTCAAATCGTAGCAACGAAAATTAGATTCGAATCGATTAAACACAGCCTTAGTAGCGTAACTCTCGCAGTACAAAAGTGTGTCAGAAAAAGAAAAATGGCAGAACATTGAACTTAGAAAACCATTAATATATAGGAGAGATATTTGAGTAATTTGTTTTCATAACGATAAAATCAATCAGTTTTTTATGGTGTACCTAAACATTTGAGTTTGTTTTGGTTAAAAAGACATTTTTATATTTAAAGTTTGAGTTTTGACACCCGGTAATAACAATTTGTGTATTAACAAGCAAAAAATTTTTTCAACTTTAACATTTTGAATATAGTGAGAGACACTCGTCGTGTTTGGTTTATGATATATTGAAAGCGCTTGATTAATTTGTGATACACTGATTTGGATTTAAAACTACTTTTTATTTTTATTTTTTTTTCAAAAGGTTCAAGAACATGGTCCTGGACATAAAGCTGGTCTTGAGCCATTTTTTGATTTTATCATCGGTGTGGGCAATCATCGATTGGTAAGTTTAGTGTTTTTTAGTTATATCTTTTGTGTTTCTGGTATCATCTAGGAGGTTTGATTTAATCGGTTTTTTTCATTTTAAATCGGAACAGAGTGCGCAGGACGATTCTTTCAAAGAGATACTGCAACAATCGATTGACAAACCACTGCAGTTGATGGTGTACAACACCAAACACCAGAACGTGCGATCGGTGCAACTTACCCCGAGCAATAAGTGGGGCGGACAGGGTTTGCTCGGTGTTAGCATCCGTTTCTCTTCTTTTGAAGGTATATACTTTAAAAGTACAGTCTTACTCCAAGCTTAGTCGGCAAAGCCGCTGAGGTCAAACTCGAGTTAATTTGAAGGGTTATGAAAAAAATTCGAATCAAATCGAGCAAGAATTGGAAAAGTTCGAATTCCGAATCAAATTGACAAAGAATTCGAAGATTTATCCACAAAATTGGAACTGAATCGAAATAAGATTCTAATCATAACACAGAAAGTTAGATTCGAATTGGTGGTGAATTCGAATTACAACAACGAGAGTTGGATTTGAATTGGTTAAGCACAGTGGAAGTAGCGTAACTCTCCCAGTACAAAAACGTGGGTGGCAGAATACCAAAAAATGAAAGAACATTGATATAGAAAACCACGACCATATTAATATATAGGAGAGAGAATAATAGATATAGTAATGATGATGCCAATCGGTTTAAAATTGATTCAAATGATATTTTTGGAAAAATAAACATAAAATAACCAAAATATCTAATTTTGACACTAGAATTTGAAAGGAATTAATACTGGTCTTGATCAGTCAAAATGTTGCTTAAAATACATGTTACCAAATTAAATTCATTTATTTGGTCAATGTTAGGAAAAAGCAATATTTTTGAATCATATTTAACATTTTTGATGATTAAATGTCAATTTAGAAGGCCGAAATTAAAAAAAACTCATCGGAACTTTTCTCTTATACTAATCTCAACATTCATTAGATCGGGTAACGGGGAAAATACTGTATCATCATAGTCTAATCTCTAATTGGTTTGAATTATCAAGGTGCATCGAAGAACGTGTGGCATGTGCTTGAGGTATCGAAGAATTCACCTGCCGACTTAGCCGGACTTCAGTCTCATGTCGACTATATCATTGGTGCGGAAGCCTTAATGCAAGAGGTATTCTACTTCTTCTTCTTTATTAATAATATTATCTTAATAATAAGATTGATAATTGAAATTGATCTAATTCTAGGATGATGATTTATTCAACTTGATCGAACGTTACGAGGGTCAGCCGTTGAAGCTCTTTGTCTACAACTGCGATACTGACCAGTGCCGCAATGTGACCATTGTTCCTAATTCGTAAGTGATTTTAAAGTTTAATTTATATAAATGGAATAATAATTTGATTTTATAGAAACTGGGGTGGAAATGGATCGATTGGATGTGACATTGGCTATGGTTATCTACATCGAATCCCACAGCCAAAGCCGGGTTCGATTAGTAAGTTTTTCGTCTCTGTGATTGTTGGAAATGACATTAACCTGTAAACGCTTTTCAATAGCCACGAGTGCACCCGAAGATCTATCGGTGGTGAACGAGAACACCTCTTTGATATCGTCCTCTCTGTCGCCACCACCCGCAGCGCAACAAAATCCGAGCAATATGTGGGCTCCACAAATGAATTTGTCACCGAATCAACCAGCGATGAAGGTGAATCCGTTGATATCCGATGTGCCCAGAATGGAGCCTCCAAAACCGGAACTTGCCGGACCACCCAAGGTGCCTTTGTATCCTGTTATGGATTCAACAGTAGCGCCACCACTTGGACCACCGTTGGTTCCTACGGTGGCAGCATCAACTCCCACGACTCAACCGACTGGACCGGAAACTAGCCTGGGACAATTCTCGTCTCCACCCACTCAGGGGCCGCCTACATCGGCCTTTGTACCTTCGAGCAATGTTCCCAATGTGCCTCTTTTCTCGCGTCATCTAACCGGGCCGCAATTTCCCTCGACCTCTTACTTCACCCCAGTGGTATCCTCCCCGTTGTACACTGGTCCTGGCAACCAGTATGGCTCGATCCAGCCACCGCCACCAAGCAGTTTCTCAGCACCACCTCCACCACAGTCTTCAGTGGGGTCCAGTCTCCCACCACCTCCAATGTCGAGTGTCACCTCGAATACCAGTGTGGCACCGTCTAAGCTCGGTGGTGACCAAGCGGAGGTTTCGGTGAGCAAGCCTCCACTGAGCACCGGACCGCCAGCAAGTCTACCATCTCCCATCTCTTCGGCACCTCTGGCTCCACCAGTACTTCCTCCACCCAGCTCATCTCCGGTGGCACCAATCAGTTCACTCGCTACGAGTGTACCACCTCCACCTCTTTCGGCATCTTCGCAAGCAAGTACCGCTCTGAACGGACCGGCATCATCATCGTCGTCGGGTGGCATACTACCACCGCCACTGGTCTCGTCGATGTCTGGCCTTAGCCTTAGCGGGCCACCTTTATCGTCTCCTGCATCGAGCGTACCTCCCCCTCCGTCTGTCTCCACCTTGCCAAGTGGTCCACCAATGTCAAGTATGTCCGGACCATCTTCGGTACCTGGTGTCATGAACGGGCCACCAATGTCGAGCGTACCACCACTGTACGGTTCGCTTTCGAGTGTGAGCGGTCCGCCTGGCTCATCGCCGATACTGCCGCCACCAAGCCAATCGGCACTGCCTGCCGCGGTGAAACCCACGTCAACCCTTCCGCCACCACCTCTGTCCGGTGCAGCTCCTTTTGCGATGCCACCCTCGATGTCCTCCAAGGTCTCCACCATGCATCCCGCCTCGAGCATAATCAGTGGGCCACCCGTGATGCCTGGCGGTATTGGTTCATCAAGTTTCTCCAACTTTGGCTCGGTGATCCCACCAACCAATGTGTCGATCTTCAATCCAATGTCGGCGCCGGGCAGTGGTGTCAACACTGGTGGACTAGGCAATACAGTCCCACCACCCGGCTTGATGATGCCTCCAACTTCGTATCAGCCACCCAACTAAACACTCTTTGCTCTCTCTTTCTCTTCTCTCTCTCTCTTTCTGTTATTTCGCTGTATTTATTGCAATTGATAATTCAAAATATTATTGTTCTCTTTTTTATTAAGATTATATTATATATATTCTGCACCATTATAATATAATGGATGATGATATATAAATCATTCGCAATTTTGAACGCTTTGAACAAAAAAACTTTGATCTTATATTTGAACACATTGATGATGATGATTTTAAGTGGTGATGCTGCCACTTAGGGATGGATGGAAAATCTCTCTGTGAAGAAATCAGCAGGCACGAAGTTGGCTTTTTTTGCCTATATAAGTTCTCTCTTGTCACGATTTATTAGAAAGATAAGACATATATAACAACAAGTGTCATTGATTGAAGGTGTATGAGTCTTGTTGCTGTCAAATCAGTTGAACTTTACCACTCCACATCACATAGGTCGGGTGATATAGATTAAGATTTTGGTTGTTGACTGATATCAGTGTGTGTGTGTCTGGAATTCACGTCTAAATAGCGATTTGGAGAGAAAGATGTCACAAAAGAAGTTAATTAAGAAAGAGAGACTGATTAGGATCAATTGATAAAGATACGTCAATGCCTAATCAATGATTAATAATCATTCATGGTTTGCGTGATCTGACTTACACTCGGTGACTTCTTGGCTAAATTTTTCGCATGTCAATCTATAAATAAGAGAGCTTTTTCTCATAAATATGTCACATTTGATTTGGCAGCATCACTCTCACTGGTACCAAGATCAGCAATGGCACCTCAGCACCCACTGTCCGACCTCGTTCTCAACGACGGTCATCGAATGCCAATCATCGGTCTCGGGACCTATGAAGCACCAAAAGGTGAAACCGAGCAAGTTGTTAGTTGGGCTATCGATCTCGGTTATCGTCATTTCGATTGTGCCGCGTTCTACGAGAATGAAGACGAGGTTGGCCGTGCCATCAATGCCGCTATCCGAGGTGGCAAGGTGAAGAGAGAGGAGTTGTTCATCACCACCAAGGTGTGGCCCAACTGGGTGGGTCCGGGTCGTGCCACACAGTCGGTGAAGAGATCACTGCGAGATCTTGGACTCGACTATGTCGACTTGGCACTGATTCACTGGCCTACGCCTTTCAAGCAAGTTGACAACGAGTGGTATCCCAATGTCAACGGGGACATTGTGCTTGATGAGTCAATCAACTTGGTTGATGTGTGGAGGGAATTCGAACAGATCAAGGCGCAAGGTAAGAGAATTAATTTTGGCTGGTATTTTTTATATGGAAATCGTACTCAAATAGCAGTTGCTGTTTTTTGGTAATTGATAGTGGTTTTTACCTGTTATAGTAACAGTATTTATCTAAATATTCTAACTTATATTACTCCAAAGCATTCTAACTTCTATTATCCCAAAATATTTTTTTACAACTCCACAGTATCTTAACTTCTACTATCCCAAAGTACTTTAACTTTTACTGTCCCACAGTATTCTAACTTCTACAACCACACATTATTGACCATTCTTTATCTTTTGATAACAATGGGTATTTTCATCATGAATCTCTATAGAAATTATTAATCATTTTTATTACTTGATTTTTTATTACCGACTAAAATACTAGTAAACAAATATTTTTAATTAGAAATTTTGATAATTTTTACGTATAATTTTATGAGTATAAAAACTGCTGTTAGAAAAATTACCGGTATTTAAGTAGAATTATTGTAAACAAATACTGCTACTTAAAAAGTATTTACTGTTTTTCATTAATACCGCTATTTGAGTAAAATCTACCGGCACAAAAAGTATTTTCTGTTAATTCTTGTATTAAAATTGAGTTAGAAAATATTTTATCTTTTCTCTCTTTTATCACTTTTTTAATGTTTACCCCACTAACAGGATTGGCAAAATCAATCGGTGTGTCCAACTTCAACTCGCAGCAAGTGCAAATGTTGATTGATGGAAGCAAAACGGTTCCCGTAGTGAACCAGGTAGAGTCACATCCCTACCTATCCAACGGCAAACTCTTGGAGTGGTCTCGAGCCAAGGGAATCCACTTGACTGCATACTCGCCACTGGCACGAACCGGAACTGCGGAGAAGAAAAACACCACTTCCCCACTGGTGGATTCGGTTGTAGTTGCAATTGCACAGGCTCATCATGTCACACCTGCACAGGTGTGCATTCGGTGGCAAGCCCAGAGGGGTGTGGCGGTGATACCCAAATCTGCCCGCAGGGAACGGTTGGCGTCCAACTTCGATATCTTTGGCTTCGAACTGACCTCGGAGGAGATGGACAAGATGAATAGATTGAATCGAGACTGGCGTAACAACACGTGGTGCCAGTATAACATCAACAAGTCTCCACTTTGGCCTTTTGGTATTCCTTACTAAGAAAACTACTCATTCGTAGTGTTCTAATTTTTGAAATAAAAAAATACCAGTTTAAATACTTTAAAACAAATTGTCCAAAACCAAATCAAGGGAGAGAGAAAGAGAAATAAAGATTAATATTGACTTGATTTAGTCTATCAAGAACAAACTTTAGTTTGAATTAAGTTGGCATAAATCAAATCTGGTTGTGTTGGGTTGTTCAACTTGAATAAGTTTACTTTAAAATAATGAATTTCAATTATTCGGTCAGCATTCTATAGTAAATAGTCAGTATATTCTTTGTCAAAATAATGAGAGTGTGTGGAAGAGAGCAAGAGTATAAAAACAGATAATAATCAGGTATATTCATTAAAATTTAAGCAAACAATTTACAAAATACTTAAACAGTAGTGTGTTTAAGAGAGAGAGAGAGAGAGAGAGAGAGAGAGAGAGAAATTGCTGTGGTGCTATAATTGTTTTAAAAATTTGCTTATCATCACTCACTCACCTCAAACTTGAAGAATGCCGGAAGAAATTTCTATTCCAAACTTTATGATGAAGTTCAGGTTGAGGTAGGTCAAGCAAAACACTTAAATTCTTTCATTATTTCTCTCTTTTTGTTCGTACAACATGGAGCAACATTACAAATGATATAAAAGTTGGCATTGAAGTTCATATTCCTCTATACTTGATTTTGAATTCAAGAACAATCTAAAGATGGATCTTAAAAGTTTGCTATTGATCCTAGCTGTTTCCCTAAGTTTGCTCGTTGTTGTCTCGTCGGGTGGCAAGGAGGAAGATGTGATCATCATTCACGGTCACCATGGATGCGGACCCGAGTTGGTGTTGAAGCACGGTGGCAAGAAGAAGGGTGACACCATCATCATGCACCACTGTAGACACCACAAACATGAACACCATGATCACCACCATCATCATCACACCGATCACCATCATCACGAAGATCATCATCACCATCATCATGATAAACATCATCATGGCCATCATTATTGATCATGTTCATAATAATTACTTGAGATGAACTTACCATTCGATTTATGCATCTCAACAATTGATTACACGCTAATTGTAACAATTGCAAAAATTCATTCTTATTTTTGTTTTATGATAGAATTGATGTTAAGAGTTGATCATTAAAAAAACATTTTTGAGATAAAAATTATTATCAAATAAAGTTATTTGGATTTTAAATTTAATTTAATTAGATTTATTTGGAACTTTTAAAAGGATTTCTTGTTACTCAACTAGAAGCAATTTTTGTCCACATACCTATAGATATGGAATAACATGTGTTAATCTTATAAAATAAGTGTTAAAACATCGATTTATATGCAGTCTTGTCTCACGTTTTACTTAATCAATTTTCATGGAAAAGTGAAGTAAAGTGGTTGATTTTTGTATTGTGAAAGTTACAATGGCTTGGTGATAAGTGAAGCATGTATCATGTTAAAGCTTGAAAATACCTTTTGAACGTAGGTTTTTATATATATCAAAATCAGATAACTAAGTGACAAAAAATTTTTCGAAAACAGGTTTATCAGATAATGCTCCATATCTCAAAAAGTAGAGATGAAAGCAATTTTTCAATAATCAATTATTGTTTCTTATGACCTATTCTATCATGTTATCACAATGAAAATAAATGGAAAGCAAATTTTGCCAAAGTGACATAGTGTGCTATTGAAACCAATGAAGAAATAATCCAATTAAAAATCCGCTACAAACCAAGTGTTTATATATTTAAGTTTAGTTTTTTTATTAATGTGCGTGAGCACAACAATTGAACTGTGGTATAGTTTTTCCCCAAAAAACTTCGAATTTGCAATTAATTACTTCTAAAGATTACAATATTGTTTCAACAGTTCCAAAATCAATTATCCCGTTATTCATCATTTGTATAAGTAAAGTCTGAGATTTGTTTTCTGTTTTCCATTTTCGATTTTGGTTCAAGGCCAAGCTAGTGAAGTTCCGCGTCTCACCATGGGGTGTGGTGGTTCAAGTAAGATTATTTGATTAGTACTAGAATGTTTTTAGAATCATGCTAAAAATAGTTTTGATTGATTAACCCAATACACACACTATGGGGAAAATTTGCTATCCATAGCCATTTGGGTTTGGGTTTAACAAAAAAAAGTCAATTACCAAAAATTCAAACCCTGTTTACCTAAGGCTATTTTAATGCATTTATACATATTTTTAATAACTATTTAAATATATAAGTTTTTACTGTAGCACTATTATATTTTAGTATAGAGAAACTCTCAAATTCATATTCTATTTTAAAACTGATAAGTAGTCCACGTCAAAATTTGTTTATTGTATTTATGAACATTGCAAGTCAAAACCCTTCTTGTTTGACACGATTGCAACTATTTTCTGAAAGTTTGTTAATGAGGTATAACTCAAAATATTTTTATTTATAGCTTTTAAAATAGATCTGTTTTTAATCAAAAACGTCGATATTACCCACACTTATGCGAGTGACTGTACATAGGATTTGTTTTTTTCTGAGCTCTAGTTAAATTTTGAACCAATTTTTCCCGTACTCCAACACAGAGCACCACAAAACGCAAATTCCACCACCGGTCAACAAGTCGCACAGTGGGTCGAAGCGAATCGATGTACCACCCACTCCTTCCAATGTGCTCGCCGAGGTGAAGGAGATGAGCAAGAAGGAAGCGGAACCGGTGACACTTCCCATTGGCGCCGGTGCGGGTTCGCTGGCCCCAGTAATTGGTTCCACTATCGACTCCAATGCTGGCTCCAGTATGGCGGGTAGTTCTGTCTCCACACTCAGCTCGACCGGTGGCTCGTCGGCTGCGAGCAGTGCCATACTACCGATGGGTAGCTCCAACATCGGTTCCAGTGCCGGCTCGAGTGCCATCGGATCATCAGTGTCCGCTCCAGGTGGCAGCACTCTTTCCACTGCTGGTGGAAGCTCATTTGGTGGTAGTTCGTTTGCGGGCAGCTCGGTTGCTGGTAGTTCGATGGCGGGAAGTTCAATAGGCGGTGGTTCGACGGCCGGAAGTTCAATGGCGGGAAGTTCGACGGCCGGAAGTTCCGTAGCCGCAAGTTCTTTTGCACCAAGCTCGGTAGCGGGCAGTGCTGTGGCACCTAGCTCGGTGGCAGCATCCAAAGCGTCCAGTGCGGCAGGTTCTACTCTCTCTTCCACCAACAAAACATCGGCACTGCCAAAGCCTAAGGCAAAGACACCAAAACCAAAGACACCGGCCAAGTGACCACTGAGTGCGGCCACGCTTTCTTCGGCTCGCCTTCCAATCACAATCTTCACGTGGGCTTAGATTAAAACCGACATGTAATCTGAATCATAGCAACTTTGGGGTGGTACTTTAATTACGTCAGCATGTGGGGGTTAAAATTTTTCATAAACTCTTTCATTGAACAGTACTTTTTAGTAAGCAAAAGTGCTCACCATACGGGGGGTTAAAAATCCCAATATTTTGATTACGTAATTAAAGTATGACCCCTTTATATTATAGAAATTCTATATTCTATCCCCTATTGTAATTCTTGAACTATGAATATAAGAAGGGTAGAAATAGTCATTTAAATTTTGAGCGAGTTTTCAATTCTAATCATTTCTTTCTTGTTTAAACCAAATAAACAGTGTTTTTTACAGCTTAAAAATGTCAACAATAAGAATAATAAATTTTTATTTAACGAAGAAATAAATAAAAGAGTGTCGACAACACTTGGACCATGTTGTGATCTTTTTGACTGTTGTTTTTGTTTGATAGTTGTTAATAATAATAGTAATATAAATATATATAATCATCAAGGCACAGGTTGGTGGTGAGCCAATTTGGTGACTTCAACCAAGGTGAGTCATTCCAAAAGTGTGGATGGTGGTGAGGGCGTGTGGTGGGTGTGATGTTAAGCTGGTGTTGGTGGATTGGCGATGGTTCACTTGCTCTCTTCGGGGAACGGTCCGGTCATCACATTCTTGATGAAGGCTGCATTCAAACAAACAGTTACCATGGTTAGTCATTTTGGACATCAATTAAATTAATAGATAAATAGATAGACAATTAGATAGGGATCGCAGAAAAAGCCAACCCGCTGGATTTATACATAGGAGAGTTTCGTGAATTTTCTTTGCTAATAAAAAGTACTATCAAAGTGACGATTTTCTAGAAACTTTCTTTTAAAATTGAGAATTTGCTTTAAACCAAACTGATGAAAACGAAATTTATTTTGCAACAAATCTAAAGATGCTATGAAATGAGCAACCAACGTTTTTTCAAGTGACTTCGCTCAATGACATTAGAGGTCAATTAAGATAATCTAAGTTAAGGATCGCAGGAAAAGCCAACCCTGCAACACAGCTGTGTATTTACATAGAAGAGTTCCGGGAAGTATCTTTGCTAAAAAGCACTATCAAAGTAGCGTTTTTCTAGAAACTTTCTTTTAGGGTTGGTTTTTCCTGTGATTCCTATTGAAGTCAATTAGATTGATTCTAGTGTTGTTTCCAGTTACTCTTTGGAATCAATAATTCAAAAGTACTTCTCCATCGGATTAATTCTTATGAATTATGAATATAAAGTTAATTTTGTGTATTTTTCATATTTAAAATAAAACAACTATACTAGCTTGGGTAAGTTCCGAGAAGTTTCTTTGCTAAAAAGCACTATCAAAGTAACGTTTTTTAAAAAAACTTTACTTTAGGGTTGGTTTTTTACTGCGATGTCTAGATATTGTAATAATTGTATGGTGTGTGAGTAACTCACTTTCGTATTTGATAAATCCATCATCATCGGCACCACCGGCGCAGCACTTGATGATGTCCTCCGCCTCGGCATCGTTGAGTTTCTCGCCAAGGGAGAGCAAGACGTGCGCAAGCTCACCCTCGAGCATGGTGCCGTTCTCCGCCTTGTCGTACACCTTGAGACCCTCCAGCAGGTCCTCAAAAGCGCCCACCTCCTTGTCCTTCTTCGCCTGGCTGTAGATCGGCAGGAACTCCTCAAAGGTCATCGTCTTCTGACCTACATATATTTATAATAATATTAATAAAAACCCATAAACCAACAACACCGAAAAAATAATTAGGAGAGTGGTACATTTTGGAATGTTTACTAAATTATGCACTGAGAAAAATCGAATCCGCTATACTGAATTTTAGATTCATATTAGATTTTGCTAAATTGAGGTACATTTTTTAAAGTTACAAAAAAATTGAACTTCATTTAACAATGTATTATACTTGAAAAAAATCAAAAGCGAATCTAAAATCCACTATAGGGGATTCGATTTTTCTGAATGTTTAAAAAGTTTAAATAAAGAAGAGTGCCATCTGACGGATAACCGAGCAACTACTAAACTAGAATTGTGTTAATTAGTAGTAAAATCTTAGGTTTCGAAAATAATTTCTCTCTCAAAGCTGGTTTAACTTTGTGTTAGCTATCATTGAAATCCTTGAATCATAAGCTTTCAGATGATATATGTTTTATTGTTTAAAAAAATAGAGAGTATTAACCACAAAAATCTCAATACAAAACGACCCAGTTTATACAGTTTTTCCCTCTATACTTACGCGTTGTTTTCAAAGCAAAGTAGAAGACATTAAAATAAATTCGAACACTACACGCAAGTATAAGGGGTTTACTCAGTCATGAGTTAACAGCGAATTGATCGAAATAGCCACCACTTTGGCAGTGCAAACTTTCGAACAATCACGTGAACACTTTGCACTGCAACAGAAGG
>WURS02007751.1:0-12502 GCA_011762765.2 Rhinocypha anisoptera | reverse complement strand
CTCCGGCTCTCTCCCACGTTGGTCTTGTCTTGGTGCATTTGTTGAAAAAGTGTATCGAAATGAGCCCACCCACTACCTGCCTAATAGCCAGTACCCTAAGGTCTTTCTTGCTGATTATACGCGCTGTCAGGGCGTCCCGCGAAGATATTCGGCTCCATATATCTCTGCTACTGACGGTGATGGCAAGGACCTTAATCACTTCAAAGGTCTTGAGTTCGAATCCCGCCTAGGGCATGGGTGTTGTGTTTTTCCAATAGGATTTTTCTTATGTTGAAGAGGTGCGAAATGACCCTAGCCGTCGAAGCACCCTATAAACAAAAATGCTACTACTAACAGTGATAAAGGTCACATTCCTACGATAGATCACCATGATGAGGAAGAATTATACTAGAAACAGTCAAGAATGTTAACAACAGCTAAACATCGGAAACAGCTAAATATGGGAATGCAGATAGCGGAAGAAGAAACTATAGGCCTGAGATGATTTATGAAGAAAAAACATGGTTCACAATTTAAACATTTAACCCGGTATTCCTAACAAAAAATAACCAAGAATAAGAAAGTCTAGGAAAGGATGGCTGAAAAATATCTGCAAAAAATTACAAAATAACCTCATTCAAGACAAAAAGATGAAATAGCGAATACAGAAGAGTTAAAATTTGCTTCACGAATGTAAAGCAAAAGTATATGATATTCGAGACAGCAAAAGGGAACCGTTATTGATAATAAGACGAATAAATATGGAAGGACAGCTAGAGAATCATTTTGACTAAAAATAAATACAGTGAACAACACTCGAAGAGAACGCGGTTGATGGAAATTTAAAATGAGCTCCATACTTAGGAGAGATTTTGATACTGATTTGAAGAATCTATGGTCAAGTAATGTATAAGTGATTAACGTAATTGCTTAAGAACTATTAAAAATACTGGCAAACCGATATTGAATGAGCTATTTCAACTGATGTGCGATATACTAAAAGAGAAATAACATTGGCCTTCAACCTAAACAATTGGACTAAACAAAAGGGAAAGTTCAGAAAAGTGCATAAACGCCTGTATAATTAACGAATGAGTTCTGAATAAAAGATTTTAAAAGAAAAAATCTATCGATGGAAAGCAGAGGAATTTTTGTGAGGCGCGGTATGGGTTTAGAAGCAGCAGAGAAGTTACGTAAAAGATCCTTACATTTGAGCTCTACCCAGAAGACAGAAAAATCAACGAAATTTTACTGTATTTATGGATTTGAACGTGTGGTTTCATTAACGTAATCTGAAACATAACGATAATAATTCTATTGGTTATCAGAATGGATTATAGTGATGGAAGTGTTATTACAATTAATTATGTCAAATTATAAATCTTAAAAAAAGAAAATTTCATTAAAAATAATTTGGAACAAACTTTTTACACAAATGATATTTAGGAATTTTAACTTACCAATAATAAACGATTGGAAACTTTTAAAATGCTGTTATATTGCTGCTACTGGTATAAGTTGAAAGTTTACAGGATGATTCAAATGATTCTCGTGGAATTATTCCGAAGAAATGGACGTACCGAAGAAAGAAAAGCTTATGAAATACGGTAACTAGACGAAGTAGGAATCTAATAGGACATATTGAGTCATTATAGTTTAATAGTAACTGAATTGGAAAGTAGATGGAAGGAAAAACCCAAGAGGTAAGTCGAGGATAAGATATGAGAATGGAAAAAGTATCTACACTCATTCACGAACCCGCACAAGAACAGGTATGTGTTGGAGGCAAACATTGAATATACTCCTTAAAAAGCTTTCCGAATATTTCATTGAGTGATGAGAAACTTCAAAGGGAGCACCTCAGTCACAAAGGAGAGAGCATACAAGGTGCTGGTAAGACTAATTTTAGAGTACGCATCGATAGTAAGGGACCCACATGAAAAAAGATATTAAAATACTGGAGAAGGTACAAAAAAAACGGAATGAAATTGACGAAACAAACGGGCTGAGAGCATTACAGAAATATTAAAATAACTAAGCTGGAAGACGTTGAAAATCAGGAGATGAAGGATCAGACTCTGGGGAATGTTCCACATATTCAGGGGTAAAAGGGCAAGAGATCTAAAGGGAAGCATGTAAAAACCAAATTAATAAGGAAAAATTACCAATAATACAAGATGTAATACCGGCCACAATGGTAGAATCTCAAGGGATAATTAGCTGAATCGGTCTGCTTGCAAAACTATTCACGCCCTTCCAAAAAATGTAAAAATATATACGAGAAATGTGCAAAAATATCAAAGTCTTCATTTTTATTTCTTCTGTATATTAAAGTTTATTATGTATATATTTTAAAATTATTTTTGTAGAGAATAAGAGAAAATTTGTTCATAGGTACCAACTTGTAAATTAATAATATAACAAATACACACAAATTTTATCAGAGGATTTACAAATGAAGAAGATAACAGGTTAGTTACGTTAGCTTCTAAAATCGAATTCTTTGATGGAATATTCTTCAGAATTATGATACTTTTTTATGTGTATAAAAACTCATCCAATCATTTGGTTGAGAGCAGAAACTATTTCTTTTAATTATCACACCTTGGAAGCGTTGCAAATCTACTGCGATTCGATACATTTCTTATTAAACACACGTATACGCATGACTCCAGATTCTACTTGTCTCTAAAGGAAATTTTAAATTTTTATTGGAGCATCTCAATCAAATAGACTTTGCAGAAGTTGAAATTGTTATTTTCAATGCCTAAAATATAATGAAGACATGTATTTCTCCATCATGAATTGTTCCTTTTAGGCCTGGGGAGTAATCTAGATTGCCGCTAGTTTCAATGTTAGTTTTATTTTTCCCTGAAGGACATGAAAGATCTACTGAGCAAGGATTCTTCGCCTTGATAGCGCTAAAAATTATGCCTTTCATCCGTTCATCCCATTTCATTTCCGAGACGGCGTTCCCTCTACACAACGCTTACCCCTATTCCCACCATTTCCTATCTCAGGTCATCTTGAAGGGAGAAATGGCCCTTCACTTTCACGTTTCCTCCTATATAAATACCCACTAATTTTTTTAAAGGAGCATATCTCGTTTCTGCTGACTTCTCTTTTTTGACTTTTCTTACTTTTTGGCTTTATTGAACTCCTTTGCATGCTTAAGTATGCAAAGGAATGCATACAATAAAGTCTCAGCTACCAAATATTTTGTGCTTTTGTATTAATTAAAAAAAATCCTTCTTTCGTAAACGTCATTACCAATGGTTATAAATCCTAGGATTGGGGTTTTAAATGTAATTTAGCCTCTTCACGTGTATGTAATTCTTCAATTATTACACCCGCATTTATAAATTTACTTACTGTCAGCACTCACTTAAATAAGCTTATTTTGTCTCATTAAATAACCAAAAACAAATTAGTCTTTCACCTTGCTCAGATTTTTCATTATAAATATTTATGAATTGAAAGATTTATTGAATATTCTTAGAGAATCTTAGTTGTTATATACAAGCATATAGGTACTTATCAGTTAACTTATGTTTCTACCACCTACATTTCAGTGTTCAATTGTCTCTCAATCGGACTTTAAACCCTCGCTCTGCTTGATCATTTCGATATCTGATTTCAAAAACACATTTATGTGAATATTGTGTCAACTTTGTACTGGTCTAAAATAATTGTATATTTTCCATAATTAGAGTTGTTACGATTAATTTTGTGTTTAATTGCGTCAACATCTTTATGTATTTCCCGGTAAATATTAGATTTTCGCTGATCGGGTTAGCCTAGCCGGATAGTCTAAAGGTCGCGGGTTCGAGTCCCGCCCTGGGCATGGGTGTAGAGTTTCTCTAGATGGGTTTTTTCAATGACTTGAAGATATGCGAAATGACTATAGCCGTCGATGCACCCATAAACAAAAATTCTAATATTACTATGTGATTTTCCCCCTCATCAAAGAATGATCCACAAAAAATCTTCAAATTGCACAAAACGTGTCACCCAAATGCATAATACGATTTGTGCCTTTTAAAATTCAAATTTCCTACCAAAAATGTGATGTCTGCAATGGTATGGACATTCACATAAACAAAACTAGTCTTTTGAAATCGCAATTCAACGAGGTACTCTAATTCTTCGACGGTAATCCTCTTGATGGCATGCATAGGATTTCATTCCAGGCGAAATAAAAGCTAATAGAAGAGGTTCTCAGCACTCATTAGCTATTCGCAGGGAGAGTATCTTTACTCCCTCAAATATCGACTTTATCCACCTCCACACCTTCAATTTAATTTCCACCCAAAGTCCTCGTTTTTGACGATTGAATGACGATTTGAATGGCCTTTTGCGAGGAACCATCTCCCTTTCCCCCCCTTCCTTCCTTCTCAAAACTCAGCTTCATCATTTCTCTTCCTCTGAAACAGTGGATTCCACGACCGCCTCCGCCTTTCGCATCTCAGTCGCTTTTACAAACTAATTTTCTTTCCTCTTTGACCTGCTTCCATCCTCATTCGTATAGAATGCCATTGTGTGTTCGGTCCTAAATTACACTTCACCCTGCCTTGCTTTTCCATTTCTTACTCTTGAACTCACAGGAGTAAATTTTAACAAAACACTCCTTTATTCCCTAAAATGCAATCCCTTGTGATAAATTTTAGCATCAATATATTAAACCTTGGTTCTATTTTTTTATTACTCACCATACAGACACTAGCTGATTGACTAGACTGGTCTATATAACGTTACGTTTTATAATCTTTCTAATCCATTTAAAACTTCCCCTTATCTGATGACAATATATTCCGGTCATTTGGTAGTAGGATATTTGTGTAGTTGAATTCAAGATTCTAGGAAATCCAATATAGCTTCTACAAGGACATTAGCTAAGTGCATGAAATTAAAATTATATGATTATTAAAAGAAATATTACTTTATTTCACCGCTGCATTGAAATATAATGAACGCTTTTGAAAATATATTAAGAGTATACTATATCAGCTCAATAATTGTGGATAATATTATCCATTAGATTAATCATACATATGTAGTTTTAATTATAATTCCTTATAAACCATTAGAAATACTCATAACGGGACTCAGAGTGTCAATGTTTGGCATTGGAATTCAATGCAATATTGTTATTACATTTACCTAGTAAACTTATAAAGGCTTGTAAAGTTTTTACATTCGCTGGATATGTCGAATTAGTTCGAAGCTGCAATATCTACAGAAGATAAACTGGAAGGTAGAACTGGTTGAGAGACCTCTCTTGGAAGTTACCAAGCGCAAATGAGTAAAGTAGTTAATTGGGTGGGGTGGTAATAAATCATATTTGGATCTTCTTCTTGGAGAGGAAAGTTAAATAGGAATGATATTAAGTCGGATTGATATATAAAAAATATATTTTTATAAATTATACCTCTATGTCATGGTGTTCAGAAAATGAATCATTTAAGTTATCCAATGCATTGCCGGATTGATGTCGGTCATCTTTAGTCGTCAGTTTATTTTCCCTCTCGCTGACGTTCTTTCAGTATTTCCTTTCTCCAAACCAATTTCGTCATCTCATTAGTCGGTAAACTCCCTCCTTGCCTGTGATTATTTCCGCACTATCACCTGGTTTTACTTTATTTTCTAATAGTCATCATCACCTAAAAATCCTTTTTCACCTTTCTTATTTTCAGCCCTTTCACCTTTTTCCCCCTATGCTTCTTCCGAACGCGTCGTCTCTTTTCCTCATCACCGCCCTTCACTCCTATAGCTCTTTAAAAAGCGTGAAGGCAGTCTTTCGTCCCCTTCTACCCACTTTCATTCCCCTCACCGCTTCTCTTTACTTTTCACATTCCGTACTCCTAACCTCCCCTTTTTCCCCCCTTACCCTCGCTTCTTGGATGTGACAGTCTTGGAGGCGAACCTATAGGGTGGGGATGGGTGAGAGGCCAAGAAAGTGAGCGGATTGGGGTGGCGCGGAGCTAGTGACTGAGATGAGGAGGAAGTGGTGGCGTGGCTCGAGGAGTTCCCTCCCCCTATTCCCTTCCTTCTCTTTCTTTCCACATCCTTCACTTGTCGACCCCTAAGAGGAAGAGAGTTTGCACGGTGGAGGATGTGGGAGAGGCACGGGGACACATATGGAATGTTAATTTTTTTGAGAGAATGTAAAGAAAAGGCTATATTTGCGAGGAAATTTATTTGTATTTGTCTTTGTTTGTAATAAACGCAGAACTAGAATAATGGGGACTGATGCTACGAAAGACGGAAATATCATGTTTCCGGCATTTTTTCCCCTAATCCATTTGACCACCATATGAGTTAGATGCCTTTTCAATAACTGAATGTTATATGTATCTGTAGGAATAAAGACAAATTTAATTTTTACGAAATTTTTGAACCACAACACCGGGTTTGGCATCCCCGTAAGATTATTTTGTAGGATAAGTTCCATGTTGGAGGACCACTTATGTATTGCATTAGGTCTCATGTCTTATATATATAAATATATATATATATATCTGACATGACTTATATATATATATATATTATAAATATTAAATAGTTAGTAATAAATAATAATGGAAAACTTATAAACTTATAATAGGAATTTACATGAAATTAATAAAAAATTGAAATTCAGTATAACTCCTAAGAAAGTAAAATTTCTCAATTTCCGTCAATATCCATAAGTTACATGTTGTTAAAAGAAATGAAACAAAAAAAACTATGATTGTGGCATTTATACGGAACCTAGGTAGATTTTTCTAATCGATTTTCAGCCTTGTAGATTCTGTACTACATTATTTTCGCTGGTAAACCTATGTAACAAAAATTTTATCTTTATATCCATGGGTTTAGGAAATGTAAATATGGTTTTCTTGTGAATAAAGTGAGTAGTAGTGAATAAAAGTACCGACTCATAGCTGAAAGTGAGAAGCTAAGATGGGTGACAGTTTTAAAGAAGTTGTATGGTTTAATATTGCGAGATATAGAGCATAAAAAATGAAATTAATATTTCTATCTTTAGTAACTTCCAAAATCATCACTATAATTCTTAAAAAATAGATAATTAGCAATTTTATTATATTTATGGGAGTTTAAATAACATAGAGTACAGCATATATAATACATAGAGTACGTAATACTCGTAAAGCTCTATTTTTGAGCTATATTTTCACATTATATCTATATTTAAGCGGTCGTGGACATTAGCCTTCAGCTTAACTTGCAATGTATTATGAGTGAAAATTTTTGATTCTGAACACTGTAAGCACTATTTTTCACAAGTACTCGTAACTAAATGTTGTATGTGACTGGTGGAGCCGAATTTAAATGCATTGCCAAGGCCAAATTCAGATTTGAAAACCTAATTATCATAATGTTTGGAACTAAAAGAAATAGTTTAAATTCGTTTTGAATTAAAGGCGTTTTTCTTTACTTTGTTAACTTATCAGACCGTAATAGATCCCACTTAAGAACGTTTGTGTTTGCGTACTGAGCTGAGGAGCCAAGTCTAAATTCCGGTGGATCTTATGGGTTCCTCCAGAATCCAAGCTTAGTGAATTTCTGATGGCTCATGGAACCACAGGCGGCGTAGAAAAATTCTCCCCAACCCCGATTTGTAAATTTTTGTACTCGGTTGATCTTAGTACCAGGTGAGTTCTTTACCCTCAGCTATGCCATGAAACTAAGTTTATATACTGTGTTTCTTGTCAGGTCTGCTAGTTCTTAATTGAATATTCTAAATAAATTCTAAAATAATGAATTCTAATTCTATATAATAAATGGTATATTTTTAGCGTTTAACATGAAATACACATGCATGAGTTTTGAGTACCTAATTAACATAGTTAACATGCGGGAACACGGATAATGCCTGTTGAGGAATATATTTAAAGTCACGTACAATAATATCTACGGACTACCTGAACATCCTAAGTAAATAACCTGCATTTTGACTACACCTATTGTATTTTTCATCCTCACGCGAAAAATATATACTAAATACTTTGACATTTCCCGGTTCTAAATACTATTTCTAAGCCTTGTCTGTTACACACATTTAATATCTTTAAAATGGCACATTCATCAAAATTATACATAGTTTTAGCCCTTATCTTCGATATGAGATAAGTTCCCGAATTAATTTCTCTGGAACAGAGAAAGGAGCATCATCAATGAAAAATCACCCAGTATTATCCCCTAAGGATGATTTGATAGAGATTATCCCCTGAGAATGGATCTTTAGTACTCAGTCCAACAGCATGTTAAAATTCACACGCCAAGGTAGGGGCGCAGTTCCGTTCCCTGTGTAGCCTGCGGTTTCTAAGTATGATCTGGTACCCAGATAATTATCCAGCATGGGTTATTTAGCTTGGATTCTTAGCTGGGAGTGTTACTGGACTTAAACTCGACTGCTCTATTCAGTAGCTGATTGCACTACTCACTAGACTACCACGACCAGCTTCAATGTAAATTAAATATAATTCATTTTTATCCTTTTCATTCAAAGGTGATCTTCAGATAGTTTTAAATAATTGAGAAAATTTAGCACCATATTAAATAACATATTTCTTAACATAGTAATGCAGGCTATTAATAAAAGAAGTAGAATAAAACTGAAAATGAAATTTAACCGTATTGGCATAATGCAGCTTAATAGTAAGAAGCCACTTAGGTGATGTAAAAGAGGAAAGAAGAGACTGTTTTTAAGGACCTTCAATCAGTTTTTAAACAATTTACGACGAAAATTCACAACCAGCAGACAATCAGAAATTTTTTTAAATATTAGAGTTCATTGGATGATTCAAGTGACAATTCAAATTAAAATCAATTACATAGTGTAGTTCCTTTCATCATGAGATATTTGGCATGAGCAAGGCGAAGAATAAAATATCTAGTCCATAATATTTAAATGTGTTGATATTTAGCTTGTTTTAAGATATATCCTTCTTTTTAATTAAAAATATGTGTGAGGTGTTACCAGACTGAGATGTAGTTGTTTACACATAGTATATGTGGGACTTGTGAAGATTATCTCTTGCTGATTTAGTTTTCGGTGATATGAGAAGCTAATTACACGAGGAAATAAAAATTTAAGACATTTAAACGAGTCCCTTTACACAGCCACGTGTGTGTGGAGTGAGCGTCATTAAATTTTTACCTTGCAGAATATCCTCTCAGTTTCATAATTTGCATTCAAATTAAAACGATTTTGAAGGGCTTTGAGGAAATTTATTTTTGTAAATTAAACGTCCTGAGAACTCACAAAAAACCGTCATAAACCTGCCTTTGGTGTAATGGCTCCTTTTAACGGTAATAATTTCATATATCATTTAAAAAATGGTCGACTCTATGCATTTATTCTTATAGTTATTGTTTTTATTTTCATGATGCGTCCATAACTCCTTCAATCATGAAGATTCAATTCTGGTTATAATTAATATCACTCAAATGTTGAAATGTGAACGTTAAAATTTTTCTGAAATATTATAAAACTTCTGTTTTCTTTGTCTTTTGATGCTGCTTCTCAATGCTACCCTTCCTCACTTCCCTGATTCACGTGCATTATGTTATGACAAGGTAATACCACTTTTGGAATACCATTATCAATTAACGACCAATGCATTTCTGCCCTTGTTTTTCATTAGTTCTGGCATCCACGCGAGATGGCTTCTTTCACGTCGCAATAGTAAAAATTAAAAAAACTAAACCTGATAACATAATATAAAACAGATAGGAGCAGCCATATATCTTTAATGGTAAGAGACTGAATTTCACGCACCGATCTCAGTAATGCATGCGTGTGAATGACCCTACCATTGCCAAAGAAGACTACCGCTTATTTTTTCGCGGGCCCTTAGTGATTCCCGTCACTCACCAACTCTCCACACAGCCCTACTACCCTCACTTGTTCAAAATGTCACGGCTCAGACCAGACATTGGACGAATAAAATCCAAATTTCCGCATTTTAATGCGTCACAACTTCCCCCAAGCTAATTGCCTGCTTGAGATGAGTGAACTCACCCTGGTTGGAAATGGAGAGAATGGGAGAAAGAGAGGGAGAGAGCGTGGGAGAGAGAAAGAGGAATGGATAGAGAAAGAGGGGTGGAGAGAGTGAGAGAGATACGAAGCAGTGAGGGCTGGAGTGGTGGGATGGGAGTTCAAGGGTAAGCGGATCGAATATAGTCCAGGAATGAGGGAAGCGTTGTCGTGGCGAGGAGGTGGAAGGCGAAGAAGAAGCCGCACGAGTTATAACGGGACGGAGGAGAAGAAAAGAGGGACGAATGAAAGGGAAAAAAAGACAGTGAACGATAAAGAGTGTGGATAGGAGGGAAGATGAGGTCGAAGGTGGATGCAGATGAACAGATTCCATGAGAACAAAAGTCGAGGAATGGTAATGATCACGGGTGAAAGGGGATTGAAGAAATAAGGCTGGAACAGAAGAAGCAGGGGTTGAAAGGGAATGGATGAGAAGGAAGTAGATTAGACTTCTCTGCGGCCGAGAAGGTTCGTCTTTTGAAAGGGATAGCCATGGCGTAAGATAAAGGCTATAGAAGATAAGTCGAGAAATCCATGGTAAAAGCTTTTGTTTCTTTAAAAAAGGTTTATAATAAGCCATGCGATATTATAAGGCATAAAAAAAATGTTATTGACACAGAATTCTCATACCGGTTTTCAACTATTTCAAAACGTGTGACTTCAATTTTAAAAAAAGTAGAGACTAGTATATTAAACCTTAAGAAGATTTATAAGTATGGAGAAATATCTTTTTGTAGTCGAGACAATTTTTATAATTTCCTATTTCCTATCATATTCTTGTGAAAAATTTTTGGTCGACCATATTAAAATTTGCAGTGAAAAGTAATATTGTTAACGAATTCTCATATAGTCTTTAATTAAATCAAGCATTTCATAATATAGTATGTGGATAAAATAGTTATAAATACTGTCGTCATATTGATCCAAATTTTTTGGACCTATGAGATATAAAAATTTCTGTTAACTTTTGTAAACAAATTCTTTACGGAGAGTTTTGCAACAAATTTTTTATGTAACTTGAAACATTGTAATTACTACTCTGATATATGTTTCTCTTCGACTAAATTCCATCTTTCATCTGCACCTACTTTTTGCTTTTGCTTTAAAGCTCTTGTTATGTTAAAATATGGGTGACAAAGAAGATAATTGGTTTTATAGCCTTCGTTATTTTGTATAGACAAGCAGTAATCAATCCAAAAATGTATACTCCTTTAGAAACGAACGAGAAGCCCACGTATGTATTTTGTTGAGAAATTAATTTTATAAATTCTTTAGCCAATGCACCTTAGTTACCACATGTGCATTCTGCATGGCTTCTTGTAAATTTCAAGTCCTTATTATTCCATATTATCGATCTTCTACTTCTACGTGTTATCCTGCAATCCGCCGCAACGGCGTGTGGCAGGGGGTGACACTCCCACATGCAAAAGTTAAAAATTATCCATACAGAAGGAAACTACTTGCATGCAAAATAGTATTCACAATGCCTATGGTATCTATCGCTATGGCATTAACGTTATAAACGAACGTTTAAAAATAATTTTTCCTAATTTAGCTGCCGTTTCTTCTTCTAGAAGTATTAGAAGTAGCAGATTAACCGGCCTGTTTAACTTGGGGATAGTGTGGTTGCTGGCAAACCCAAAGGTCGCGGGTTCGAGTTTCGGAAATGGCATGGATGTTGCTGTGTCCTACAGGAAGAAATAGATTAACTTTAATAAAATTAATTCCCGTTTCTCCAATGTCAAATTTTATAATATCTTATATTTATTTATTTAATTATCTTATTTATTTATTTTATTTTAAATAATTCATAGTAAAAAGAGCCTTAACGTTGCTTCCAATCAATAAATTAGTAATAAGAATCTTTAGTCCCAAATTCTCCCGATTTTATCAAAAATACCGTATAAATTAAAACACAGCAGTCAATATTTGAAGGAGAAATGGAGAATAAAAAAAGGTGAAAGGAAAAAATTGTATAATGGTAAAAGTGATAAAATTTGTGATAAAAAAATACAGCTTTTCTCTGTCACTTGCACATATTTTATTTATAACAATATGATTTGAACTTAATTCAATTACAGATGTTGTTTTCATCGTAGAATTTGACCTACCTATCTGACGCACTTATTATACATCGCATTGTGGTTGCGAAAGGTAAATGTTTGAGAATCTCAGAAATTGAGGGACATTTGTAGGAATGCCGATAACCTGGAAAGACATAGATAATGCATGTACGTGCCTTTCTTCATAGTGATCAGTATTCGTGGAAAAAGAGGAAGGGATTCGGCGAAGAAACTTTAAATTGATGCGTAAGAAAGAGGAGTGTGGGAGATAAGACGTAACTAATTGAGGAAGCAAGGATGCACGGAGGCAGGAAAGCGGAGGGGAAATTGGTGATAGAGAAGCATGGAAAGTGAAAATAATAGGAAAGGAGATAAGTTTCCCAGACTTGAGAAGGGGCTTGGTAATAGAAGGCAGGAA
>WURS02007741.1:0-12502 GCA_011762765.2 Rhinocypha anisoptera | reverse complement strand
AGAGACGTTAGAAGTAAGACCTACCAAGGAGTAAGAGAGCTAGCACTTGATAGGAAAGGATGGAGGGCTGCAGTCAATCAATCTTCGGATTGAAGTACTGATGATGATGAAATAGAGCTTCACCAATATGCTTTTACCTTTCTATTAAGAGTGAAGTGATGACCTTTCTATTATTATATATACCTTTATAGAGGGATTTTCTAAAAATTCATGAAAATGGAGTACATTAGAAGGATTAGAAGGGGAAAATTCGGGTTGAATAACATGCAGTAAACGTATATGGGTAAACTAAAATATAAATAATCAATTAAATAATAATATAATGATAAAATATACTCAAAATTTTCTACGTATCATCACGGCATAATCTAAAAATCGTAAAATAAAAATAAAAAACTGATAATAAAATGTTTTTCATCTCAGTAAACCATAAAGAAAAAGTTTCATATAACTTTCCAATATATAGTATCCTGTAGAGCATAACAAATAATAGAAATAGGAAGTTTCCATAGTAATATATTATTATAAGCTGAATTTAAACACAAGTTGAAATCGTTAACCACTTTTAGAGCTTTTAGTAATGCCTAAGCATGTGAAATTGTGAATAAATTAAGTTTTACTATATGTAATTTTGGAAAAACATTCCTTTAACTTTCATGAAATTTCGTTTTAAACTTTTGAATAAGTCATTTGAACGGAAGGTTGGATAAAATAATCGATTTTAAACTACGGAAGGCATGCTAATATTTACATATTATCTAACAACTAGATACTATGGGAATCTCATATAATATCATTAATCCCATTAAGAAGCTTAATGCATAACACACAAGGGACGCTTTCAGCATATCTTGCTCGATCGCCTTAAATGTCTCCATTCCTTCATTATTTCAGTTCTGTTTTTTAATCTCTTTTAATCCTCAAGATTTTTTCATTAATCTTCACCCATCTTAACCGAAAAGGAGAAGGGTAGATTTTGTATTCATTCATTTAATAACTGGCTCACTTTTCCACCACTTCATTTTTCTTTCTTTCCTTTTTAAAACTTTCCCATCGGCCACCAACTTCTTTCCCCAGCTAGGAACTTTATCATACTCTTAACTCATTTCCTCCTCCGCCACAAAACATTCGAAAATCTCCCGCTCACCAGCCGCTCAAGATGGATTAATTAAGCATGAGGAAAAAACCTTTCCAAGGGAGGTACTAGAACAAATTATATAACTACAGATATCCTATATTTTCATTAGTATCAACTAAAACATTAACTACAATAGTTGCGCATGCACTAGAGTATTATATATTTTTGAGGAAGAAAAATAAAAATTATTACAATTTTAACATTAGTTTGCCCTTTCAAAAAAGCTCACTTATCTCTCATAACTTTTAAACATTTTTCGTGACATATTTCGGTTTTCATTCCTGAAAACTTGCTGAATCACTGCAGGACATTACTACTAGCTTATTTATAATCAGTAAAATGGTTTTTTTAATGCTATCTTTAAAATCTTTTTTATGTAATAATCATAAAATGTAAAAACCATCACATTACATCCATCGTCCACTATGATACTTTCCATTTCATCTTCATTTGTCTTTCATAGAATATTCACTCATGCTATTTCACTTCTAGTACTTCATCATCCGAGAGAAAATTCGATTAATGGACCTAAAATATATACTACTAATCTACTTTATTATCTATCTTCAAATGTACATTAATATATTATTCCCCCCTAGAGCTACCCAGGACATGTGTTACGTACTAGTTAATGGATAAATCAATTCTCTATCGACTAAAGACTACAATAGTAACAGATAATAATCCCCATTTTTAAAGTTCATCATATTAAAAGCACCATAAAATGACCTAAAAATAAAATTACACGTATCTCCGAAATTTTGGATTTTGATGCTGGAGTCTACCTTTCCTTCATTTTTAGTTAATTATAAATTTTTTTCGCCTTCAGTCCTGACTCATATCACTTCAAGTTAAAAATATATTTAATTCGATATACTTCTCATTTCTATCCCTAATGGTTTTGAATAAATTTTAGAAGATAAGTTTACAAAGTACTCTGAAGACACTCAGCCTATTTAATTCTTCTTACTATGCCAATTTCTTTCTCTTTTCTTTCGAATCTCCATCAATACATTTTCATCCTCCTTAGCATCCCTTTACATCAACCCACACTCCTGTGGCTCCATCTCAAACTACTCAAATGACTTCCTTGTTTGCCATTCCTTTTAAGTCCCCTAGCAGAAGTCATTTGTTTGAAGTGCTGCCTTTCCTTTGTGAATCACTAGAAAGGGTTGCCCTTTTCATTTTTCCCTAATCGTTTCCCGATTCTCGAAGGTATAGAGCAGATTAATTAATCAACTCGCTTAATTTATTCTCCGCTTACGATCCTTGCGAATCCTGACTGACAACCAAGAATTTCTTCTCTGCCTTGTTTTCTTTAGCACCGTCATTTATAATTATATTTAACCGTAAAAACTTATCAAATTAGCTCTCTGATTGGTACGGTAGTAGGTACTATCACTCCATTGAATAGACAAAGAGCAAATTATGATTTTTCTAAAGTCTAATTATTTTATTCATATTAATATACATTTTTTGATGATCACATTCATGATGAGCATAGATTGGAGGCTTTTGAGATGTGGGTTTGGCGACGTATGGAGAAGGTAAAGTGGACGGAGAGGAAAACGAATGAAGTTTTGACAATGGTAGGGAAGGAGAGACGTTTTCTGAGAGAGATCCAAAAAAGACAGGAAAGGTGGATGGAAGGGGTACTCAAAGGCAATGGGTTTGCTAAAGGTTGTAATAGAGGGCAGAATGTTGGGTAAGCGGGGTAGGGGTAGGAAGAGAATAGGTATTTTGGGCAGAATGATAGGGAGTAGGAAGTATGCAAATTTGAAGAGGGATTATAGTTAGATGTAATGCAGCCAACATAAACTAATGCTCATCAAAAACCTACCTTAATCGGTAGATTACCCTTCATCATCATCATTAATATTTTGTTATTTAAAATTTTTGCTCAGCATAAAATTTCAATTTTAAAAATAAATCCATTTAAGTGCTTGATTAATATCACTTTATGATTTAGTTATAATTTTTAAATTTAAAAAAAGTAAGCAAAATGAACTTCTTTATATAAATATGTCACGGGAAAAAGGATAATTAAGATCACAGCGTTTATAACAACATTGTTTTTGTTAAAAATATTTAAAATTCCATTTTCTAAGAAACCTTAATTATAAAAGAAGATTTTGTAATTAATATAGTATTATGTAAGAGTAAATATTAATATAATGTTATCTAGTCATATAAGAATACAATTATTTAGTCACGAAGAGAAAAGTTCATTGAATGTTTGAATTACGAAAATGTTATTTCCACATAGCTTAGGCAGCAAGTACATTTAAATTCATTACTCTGAGAACTCAGATATTTATGAGGTGTAAAATTTGTAATACAGCACAATTATTATATTTAATTCATCTCGTACAATTACTAAATGTAGTCTTAGTTCCATAAAAATCGAAGTTGGCACATGGACATTCTTCTTAGGACATAAAATGGCTTTTCGGTCTATGATCTAGCCCACATTTTCTATAGACGGGCGATATAAGAAAAATCTTACCAAACACTCAAAATATCCAATTTTTCCTTTCCCTTGAAGATGCGAATCTTTCACCTTTCATGACCCCTATATGCCTTTCTCCTCCCATAAAATCCTCTTCAACCCTTTTCACATTCACCTCTCCCCCATCTTTTCCCTTCTCCTCGATTCATCCTTTTCACGTCCCCGCTGCGGCTTTCACTCATTCCGACCCTCTTTACTCCTCACACCACTCATCGTTCCTCATGACTCACCTCACCCACATCTCCAGCAGGCTAACGTAACAACTACGCCCGCTCCTCAGTCTACGTTAAATTTTTTCATTAACCCTCGGAAGCACTCCGTACACAGCTACAACAACAACAACAACAAAACAGGACCTCTACCTCCTGAATATTCCCACTTTCTCGAGGGAAACCCATCCCGCTCTCTCTCTCTCTCCCTCTATCTCCCTGAAGCCATTCTACCCACCGCCCCTTTATGTACTCTCACAATACAATAATGGAGGGGAGAAAGAAAAAAAAATCCCTCACGCCCATCTTACCACGTTTCTCTCTCTCTCTCATCTTCTTTCTATCCATGGGTCGACCTTCCACACCCCCAAAAAACGTGGAACATGAGGGCGCAGCGAGAATGTCCGGCCTTTACAATGCCGTTCCTAAAAGGAGATTTTCAGTTTCTCCGTTCCCTCGCCCCCACCCCGTCTCCATTCCTGAATTCTCGTAGGAGGGTGAGCGGGGGAGATGAAAGGATGAGAAATTTCATTCCTTTACATAACAGAAGGGTAGTAGCGATTCCGTCTCCCCCCCTCATCGTTTAACAGCGAAGGAATACGTAGTGGGTGGGTAGAATAAGATGTGTATAAAAAGACTAAGCACAATTTGAGGGGAATTTTGAAAGGAAATGATATTCCCCTCACAATCGAATGGTGCACACAATGAAATTTCTTCAAAGAAATGTTACAGAATATTTCTTCCTCTGGAAATTGGATTCGTACTTTCGAATATTTGCAGGATAGTGGGTCATTACCAGTCGCAAAGCTTTCTTTATATTCCTTCTCCCAATTCAGTATCTGAAACCTTGGTCGTCAAAAATCCATTAATTATCTGTGTCCGGAGGAGAAAGGTCACTACATAAGAATTTCTAATGTCTAAATATGAGCATTCGAATTAAGGTGGTACCTAATAAATTTTTATTTATTCTGTGAACCTCAATTGCCCGTGATTACTCATTATGTATAATTTATTTAAATTGGAAAACAATTATTATTAAGCCCTAATCCTTTGTCTGAAATATGTAATATTCTAAATGATAGGAATTGCTACTCTATTTGTATGTAATGAAAGTTAAAGAAAGAAAAAAATGTTGATCTTAATTAATTTCATGTTAGTAGACCATGTAATTCATGCTTTGGGACTAAGAGTGTTACCACATTATTTTTTAGCACTTAACCCAAATACATTTTAGATACACAAATATTTCTATTAGTCTACCATTACTGGTCAAAGATTGATTTTCAATAGCATAGGGTTCAACTTTATGGTACTTCATGAAAAAGAAATATAACAACTTTTTAAGTCCACAAATTTTTTTTAAAACGACTGGTTTAGTCAAATAGTCGATATCATCAGGTCCAATAGTCGAATAGTCGTCATCATCACCTGTTGATGTCGACTATTCGACGAAACCGGTCGTTTCAATAAAAATGTGTGGACTTACAAAGTCGTCATGTCTCTTCAAAGATTGGTTTGACTCATATCTTTATGATTTGCTTCAATGCATTATCCCCTTCATATATAAATAATTCTTCACTTAAAATATCACCATTTTTTTATAGTATAGGTACCGTAAACCCAGGGAGCAATTTACACCTAACGAATTGTGTAAATTAAGGATCAAATTTATGCTTTGGAATTGCGACATTGTATCTTAATCATCGCGTTTCCGTTTTACTTTCCCTCAAATATCATACATATTTTCCGAGCAATCATGACTTTCACAATCCATGTACTTTCCTGAGAGCCTATTCGTAAGGCACTTGATACTTTGATCTGATTTTTCTCATCTTCCGCTGGCAACACATCGATATTTTCCCTTTTTTCTCTTTTACACTACCCTTGTCATTTAAACAGTTACCTAAACATAATTCAAGGAAACATGTTCATATAAAGTTTGGAAGAAAACTTTTCCTACTTTCAGATTGCTACTACCTGATATTGGTTCACTTTTTTTCTGCTAACGTTTCCTTGTCACATCAGCAATCATGATATATCCTTTTTCCATGCTTAATCACGTCAATCCCCTATTATTAAAGCTTTTCTATATTTTGATTCAAAAGTTTAGTAATTATTAAACATATTTTATACGACACATAACAGTATTTATTTTTTTTCTGTATACCTTTTATTCTTTATAGACTTGTCTAACTTCATACATGTCCTATTTAAGTAAATTTTCTCTCTAGTACGTCATGAAAAGAATTCAGCATGTAATATTTTTCTTAGTTCTTAGGCTTAGGATATTTTTTTTTTCAGTAGTCAAGAGACTAGTTGCTTCTGATTAATAGCATCTTGTGTTCTTTATAACGTGCATATTTCCCCATACCGAATACAACGAATGCAATAAATTTCTATTGATCCTCTTAAATCCCCTACGCTGTAAAAATAGCAAGATGGAAAAATTTCGGAAATAAAATTATTTGTACTACGTACCTTAATGAATTCTCCTGGCGTTTATTAATCTATCATTTCATCTTTTTAAAATTCTTTTCATGTTTCATCTGAAATACATACATAGAACTTCATGTCTATCATTACAATCAAACGCACCTGACTTTGAATGTTTAAAAGCACTGAAAAAAATAACGTAGTTGTTAATGGGGGCTATATATCATTATGGCCCCGATCGAAACTGGTTTAAATTATTACTGGACATCAAAGGTATAAGTACGGGTTAATAAATGCTTCCTTCTTACAAAAAAAGGTCCTTCATTAAATATTGTTTTCAGCGGAAATTATTTGATAGTATCTATAGAAATCCAGTTCTTTTCTCTACCAACCATCAATCTTTTGTTCTCCCTCAAACCTCCCTCCCTTCTCACACTCATATATGGCATCCCTAGTGACTTTAAGCTCCATCTCGCTCTGACGTCATTCATCTCGTGGACACCGCGGAAATTCTTTCACCATGCGGCCATTCCACATACTACGTTCGCGGAACTCTCTAGCGATAAACGTGCGAATTTTGGTCACTGCCGTACGTTGAATCTTTCAAATGGCCTGGGAGATAGCGGCCTCTCGCCAAAAGCCGTTATCTCCCACCTGAGAGAGATAGAGTGACTAAAGTAATGATGGATCGTTGTTTTCGGTGGGTTTCATTGAAAAGAATAGGAAATGTAATCGCATCTATGTCACCGACGTAATGTCAAACTGGTATAATGTGATCAGCACGATTATGAATACGGAGTCACGTTGATCGATCGCAAGAGACCGAGGATCATCCACTAATACAATCGGATAGCGGATAGTTATTTCTCAATGAAACTGCCTTGACCTTTTCATGATGACAAAATATGCAAAACTATCCTAAAACTACACAAAAACCAAAATCCTTTTGCAATCAGTATTTTTTAAAGGTATCCTCATTATCTTACAAATGAGCATGTAAATATTAATATTGGTATAAAATACAATCCTACTCGTAATTTATTCCATATTACAGTGATGAATTTAATGGTTTCGACATTATACATTAAATTCGGCGAGACACCAAAAAATTCCACAAACACTCAGTTAAACCGGCTCAGAAGGAATATGAGAGAAGTCGATGATGTGGAGAACGTATTAATAATGTAGATATATTCAGTCTAAGTAGAAATCTTGCAGAAAACAACATGTTATTCATGTCACTGTTGTATAATGATGCTCTGTAAAGTCAAATATGGTGTTTTATTTTGTACATGCCACAAGAGTCATTTTCTGTGTTCGCTGAAACTATATATTCCACCTGTCTGTGCAAAAGTATCCCACGGCGAACACAAGACAGATCATGATACTTTAACTATAATGATTGTTATTTTCAAATAAATGAAGAGCAGGAAAGGATAAAATCAAGACATTGAAACCATTAAGCATAGGAGAAACTCATCTCTGGAATGTGGTCAGACTCTACGATAAGCACACCGAAGGGAAAAATTCCACCACTGTGTGAGAAGACCAGGTGTTTGGTACGATTAAGGCTACTCCAAACATATTTGAAAGACCTGTCAGCCAAAATTCTTAAATTATTAAAGAAATTCCGTGAGAATTCGTATCAATGTATCTTATTTTTACTATCAGCATTTCATCGGGAGTTTCCAGAAACAAAAAGCGAGATTTTTTGAGCGATTAAGAGACAGGACAGGTATGGTAGGAAGTAGTAGGTAAGGAAATAAGACGTGAATTGACTAGAAAGGTCGGTTTCAAACATTTAATAACTACTGTGAGAGTGACGTAATTTTTTTTAAATATATACCAACAGAATATTGTATTACTTACTCATTTTTCCACACAATATCAACGTCCCTATCGATTAGGATATCTACAATTAACGTATATCTAGAGAAACAGGCTTCTCAACAATCGTGAAGTAATTCAGTACTGTCAATTGAAAGGTTTTATGGTCCAATCATGATTGTGAGATCTGTATTCCTTCCAGAGTGATTACAAATATACTATGGTCTGAAAAAGAGGAAAAAACGACGCCAAACATGATTGAATATTATTTAAAATAAATACCACATAAACAATAGTTTTTGGTGAATTCTAATATTAATTTCCTAATTAAATTCTGTAGTTATGGAAAAGGAAAATAGATTCTTTGAAGTTAGTCTAAATTTTATTAGGAAATTCGGAAATACTCTGTCATAAATTTAAAATAATGACAAAAGTTGAAGATGAAAGCTTAAATGACTTTGAATGCTTAAAAATGTCTCAATCTCAAATTGTTCAGCTAATCTTGTGATCTCCTTTAAAACCTTATTTTATCTGAGGGGATTTTCTGATGTGGAAAACCTTTTTTGTTTATTGTTTACTGACTTAATCAATGGTTCAAAAGATTAATATCTTGAAGGAACTCATACAAATTATAATTTTAAAAACATTGTAATATATTATGTAAATTTAACTGATTTTGTATATAAATATACGCCAGTACCTTCCAAAGTATATAAAATTTCACTTTTATCATTCATACTTATATTTGATGAAGATGGGTAAACTACCGGTTAAGGTAGATTTTTGATGAGCCTTAGACTTAACACCTTACAAATAAAAAATCTAGCCAGGTCTTTTCATAGTTGATGACAATCACTAAAATCAGTAAATTTTGGTAGTAATCATAGAAATTTATCTTGGAACATGATTCGATATATGAAATTTATGTTGTACTTAGGTGAATTAAAAAAAACTAAGCTCCAAACGTTATATTTCGAGTTATTTAAAATAAAATTGCATAATGGTAATGATAATAAAATTGATTTATCACTAATGCATTTACGAATTGTAAACCTTATCTGACGACCTTTCATATTGGTTAAATACGATATCTAGGCATATAAAAGGACCACCAGTGCTCCCTGAGGCCAGATTATCTGGTTCATGAAATTTAATATAAAAGCCACATGACGTGAATAATCAAATTAAACATTCAATAATAACATTGATAAATATTCTCTCATACATATAGTATATTAATATTTTATAATTTTTCTCTATGCCATGTTACACAGGTGATACATGAAGTTGGCCTAATTTAACTATTGAGTAAAAAGTAATATACATAAACATTAGAGTAAATAAGTATGTACTGAATCACTGATTACTGTTCTATAATTTGAAATTGTTATTATAGACCTGCAAAAACTCTCTGGACAAACCTATTTTAAATATTCAAATAAAACCACTTAATGATATCATATCCTTTAAACTATGCTTCTTGTGCGCAGTTTTGAATTGGAAAAGCCTAAATCACAGGATATCACTTAAGGGTCATGGAAGAGACTCGTAATGGTGGTGGATTCTAAATTTCGGAGTCTGTCGTCCTTTTTGTAACAATGACCATGACTAGTAACTCTTTTGTAAGAGACCAATGATTTGCCGTGGATGGCATGAAATATGGTGTAATATGCTATCCCCGCTACTTCGCGAGATGGAAGGGAAATAACATTCCCTGTTTCTCGAAATTCCTGGCTATACAATTCCGTGAAAGCTACGCTTGGAGAACATGTTAGCATTGTGATAGCATGGAGAAATGAGAGTAAACTGAGTTTAAATTTCAGTGAGCTTTGAATTTATAACCTTCTGGATAATACATTGTCTAAATTAGTTCAGATTACTTTCAACATTCAATCATGATAGGTTCTATTCATTCAATCATTATTCTATAACAAAAATATCAAAAAACAAGAGATATATATGAGTGCACAACTGTACAAAATCCTAAAATGAAACAAAAATATCAAAAAGACATAGTTACGATTTGTGATAGCTAATAATTATTGTTAGTCAGAAGAGTTTCAGATGTTAATTGACAAAATATTTTATAAAAAAATTAAAATAACAATACTTTATATATATATATAGACATCATAAAAACTTTACTTTGAAAATTTATAAAAAATTATTAAAGTCTATGACAATTCGTTACAAAGTGCCATTCAAATGACGCAATATAATACGAAATTTTAAAGAGCTTATTGTCTATTAGCCATACATAGGTATTTGTTTACCATGAAAAAGGGAGAACGAGCTTTAAAAATAGGTCTTGATAGATGTCCTCAGCGGATAAAATAATTCCGAAACCCCTAGGTAAGGTTCACTTTCAGCATTCGGTTGTGTCATTCCTACTAGTAGCGAATAGACATCACGTTATCTAACCGTCAACATTGAAATAGTCGATGCATGACAGGTGAATGTTCACGACTCTTCCATGATAATTAAATACACATGAGTTGTACAGAAGGAATATTAAATAAATTTTCCTAAAGAATGAGAAATACAAGATATTTCCCATGAATTTTACTACATCCATTATGACATAAATCTTAGCTATAATCTTTCATTCGAGTCTTTCAATGCATTCATTTTTTATTAAATTAGGTTATATTGTAAAGGAGAATGTACGTTGAACTATTATTTTGAAGGTGAATAAAAGTAGACCGAGAAATTTTATTCCGAAAATATACAAATATAACTATAACTCAAACACCTTGTTAACAAAAAGAAAAATATACCACTCAATTAACAAATTAACAAAACCTAAGAACAGAAACAGATCAGGATCAGAAATAGGTTGCAAAATGAAGATTAAAATAATTAGCATCTCATTCCTCTTTCCTTCGGATTTGAAAAATTCTGTACCGCTCTTCCTTCTCTGTGACTATAGTTTCATAATGAATCAAATTTCGTTCAACTTGAAGTTACTAGATTGATGATACGCCATATGAAAGGAATCTAAATGCAGAGGGGAGGTTCCGTGATGATTTTTCCTTTTATTCTCAACGAAAATCACTGGTACATAAATCAGAGAGGGAGAAAATACCACTTTCGACGACGGGAATAAAAATCTGGGTGAAAATTATGCAATTGTTCGATGACGACAATGGTTTATCGCGAAACCCGTCTTCGCTCCATTCTCGAGAACGCCACTGACATCCCTCAGACCAACTCCTCGCTCACTCACTCCACCCAAACTTTCCCCTTTTCGCGTCCTTTATCCCCAGCCAGTCCTTTCCTCATAAATTATTTTCACGCCATATAAGATGACGACATCGGCGACAAAAATATATATTTAAATAAAGCTGCCCCAGAAACCCTCCTCCCTCTCTCCAACCAGCACCATCCCGGACAAACTTTCTAAATCAAATCTTTTGCTCCCTTTTTTGTCCCGTCCTCCTCTTCCGATCTTCAGTCGCTCTACCCATAAGATCTCCGCACCAGGCAGTTTTGTCCCCCAAACTCACCATACTCTCACCTCGGAGTAATTATCCCTCCCTCGCCATCCTTTCTCCCTTCACTCCTTACTATCCAGGCCAGCGATATGGCCAACACCCCAGCCAAACATTCAAAGTCGTGCGATAATGGAAGTCCCTTGACAACATAATCCTAAAACTATGTATTTCGTGACGAAAAGGGAAGTGGAGTGAGCGGCGGGAGGGGAATAAGGGAATTTCGGGGAGAGTGGAGCGGAAAAAATGGAAGAGAAATCTCTGACGTTCTCTTTCTTCTTTACACGGACATCCTTCCAAAAACCGTCGTGGTCGGATAAAATGTCGTACAATGAGCGAAGAGCTTTGTGCGCGACAGTGGAGTAGGAGTGTGGGGGACTATGAGCGCCTTAGGGTGGAACCTACCTTTTTCTTAGGTGGGTTTGTTTCTGCGTGAGTGTCTGGGTATCATTGGACTTCAAAAGAGGACGAGGAAAGGAAGAGGAACAGACAAGTTTTCCTTCGGAACAGGGGAAAAGGTTGAAATTGCGGGGAAGAGGAGGTGACGTGGGGGGGACAGTAAAAAAATGAGAAGGGGCGAGCGAAGGGTAGTTGGGGATGGAAGGAAGGTGTCAACATCCCCAGCTGTCAAAGCAGAAGATTTTCTCGTTCATCTGTCTCACCCCTACTCTCTCACTTCTTTGCCTCTTTATCTCTCTTTCCCTTTTTTTTCAGCACTCTCTTATTCCAACTATATATATATATATATATATATATATACGTATATACATATATATATTTATATAAACATATATATAGACATACATTATATATATATACATTATTATACATATATAAATATATATCCACTCACACAAAATAAACTATCGTCCAACCAATCCGCTTCTCTCGTCTG
>WURS02007721.1:0-12503 GCA_011762765.2 Rhinocypha anisoptera | reverse complement strand
CCCTCTCTCATCCTATTTCTCCCTCTCTTCCTCTCTCTCCCTCTCTCATCCTATTTCTCCCTCTCTTCCTCTCTCTCCCTCTCTCATCCTATTTCTCCCTCTCTTCCTCTCTCTCTCTTCCTCTCTGTTCCTCTCTGTTCCTCTCTCTTCCTCTTTCTTCATATTTCTCCCTCTCTTCCCCTTTTCTCCCTCTCTACCCCTCACTCCCTCTCTCATCCTCTCCTAGGTCCGAGCTCGTCAGCCGGGATTGGAATTCCTAAGATCTCCGGGCGAAGGGTTTCACACAACAAAATAAAAAAGAAATCTCTCGAAGAATCCTATATATCTTTCCCGTTGAAGGATAAGTGTGTACCTTCGTGTGTTTGCGCGCTCCCCCCATGGCGTGATGCATGTGGATGGTGGCACGCACGCGAGGTGGTGACGGGTGTGCTCGTCGAGTCACGCCCAAAAACGCGGCACGGCCGTGAGTGGATGGAAGGAGACGTGGAGTGCGATTTTTCTTCATATAAATCGATCTCTTGGTCCTTGAATACGACTGGGTCCTTGGGGATAGCTGACTGTGCTGGTAGAGGGGGTTGGGAGGCCGGACGTCGGGGATTTCTTCTGCGGGGGGGGGTCTGACTCGAAGGAGGCGTCCCGCGGGCAGGAGGCAGCGAGAGATGGCGGAGACTCGGTGACTCCACCCTCTTGCGCTCACCCCATCGCATTGTATCCGAGATGGCTTCGGCTTAGTGACGAATGCCGGTTGTATCATAAAAGCTGTCAGATTCGCCGATATAGGCGTAAATAATTCAGATAGAGGGCTGAAGAATTTGTTGAGTGCTTTGCAGGATCTGTTATGGCTTTGGGGTGAAACTTAACAGTAATAAAACGAAACTAGTAAGAGTATCGAGAAATATGGACGGTTAGGTTAAGTATCATGCTAGAAGGGTATAAATTGGAACAGATAAAAAAATTTACTTATTTGGGATACATTATAGAGAAAAATGGACATAGAGCTCAGAATATTGGACGGAGAATTTCATTAGCAAAAGATGCCTTTGGGAAAAGGAAGGAGTTGATTAGTAAAAAGAGACCTTAAGGAAAAACTTGAAGAAAAAGATATTAGTGAAAGCCCTCAGACGGAGCGAGGCATCATATGGGTTCGAAACCTGGACCATGAGGAAAGATGACGAACATAGATTGGAGGCTTTTGAGATGTGGTTTTTACCAAAGGATAGAGAAGGTGCTGTGGACGGTGAGGATGACAAATGAAGAGGTGCTAAGAATGTTAAGGGGGGAAGAAGAAATTATTGCGTGAAATCTAAAGAAGGCAGGAAAGTTGAACGGAAGGGGCACTCAAGAGGCGAGGGGTTGTTGAAGGCTGTGATGGAGTGTAGAACCAAAGAGGAGAATAGGCATTTCGGATAGAATGATAAATGGTGGGGAGTATGCAGATTTGAAGAGGAATTAAATTAAGATGCATTGGGGAAAATCTAACCTGAGGCTCATTAAAAACATACCTTAATCGGTAGATTACCCTTCAATCACCGTGGGTGTCGTACGGAAGGTATCGGATATAGGAAACGTCTCTCTAAATAATCAATCGCTCCACGTTGGGATTCTTTAATCTCCCGGTAGGAAGGGATATTTTCAAGCGATTCCTTTGACCATTCCATTCCATTTCCTCCACCTCACTACCCACGCTCCCTCCGGAGTCACTTAACGAAAAAGTATGACCAATTTATATCTCGCCGAGGGACACTCAGAGCCGAAGATCGCCAACCGAACGCCAGCGGGCGCTCGTGTAACTTCACTCCACGTCCGCCAATTCGGTCAGAAAAAAATCTCTGACTCATTCCTTCGAATATACAAATCAGTTTAAAGTATCTGAACCATGTTAATGTTTCCATTCGTAAACGAAATTAAAAATCAACTAATCGATTCATATTACATAGTGAAAAAACAAAAGCGTCGATCCAGAAGTCGTTCCACTATGATTTCGCAAGTTACCGGGTTCATAATTTGATAATTGCCGACAGCAATTGGAAGGGGTGTCCAAAGCCACTTCATCGGTGATCAGTCCTAAGATTCGTTTGACACACCGCTCTTCCTCTCTTGGTATTCCCTTACTTTTAAAGTCGTAATATATATCTAACGTATTTAATTTTGACAGCATTTACGGACATAAGGGCTAATTATACCCGTTTCCTTCATGTTCTCGTTCTCTTCACTCGTTTTTACGGGACAGGAAAATAGAGTTCCTTTGCTTCGATTGTGACAAAATATTTTGTAAGGAATTTCGAAATCAATATTCATCTCGTTTTTATCACACGCTTAGGGCAAAGAGTATATCAATGGTGGATATATTAATTTAAAATTGACTTAGCATTATTATTATTGTTGGCGTTTATATTGCCCCGTTCGCCACCGGTTTTATTTTCTTGATAATTCCTCGCCATTCATTCCGATCCCAAAAATGTGAAGGGGAAAGGTGTCACAAATTCCATGCGTGAAATTTGTCGGAATTTTATACCTTATTTTCCCCAGTGAGAAACTTTTTGAGGAATGAAAGGGAATTCTCACCGTTGAAAAAAAGGTTTCCAAACACGTTTCACAACTCTGCTTCTCCGTCCTTTTTACGCGTTAATACTACTTAGAAATGCGGATATGCGATCTTTTGTGGAACTTATGTGATACTTGTACGATATTCATGATTTTTTCCTGCAGTACATGAAGCTAGGTACTACATTTGTATTTATATTCACACCGGTTTGTTATATAATGTCTTGTATAAAAAAAATTTAAATTAAGTCTTGTAATTATAGTGGGTAAAGCGCTTGGCTACTGAACGGACGTTCAAGGCTTGTGACGTCTCTGGACACCTCCAGCTAAAATCTAAGCTAACTGATTTTCAGAGTGCAGACATTTCTAAAAGAAACCGTAGTTGACACAGATAAAGAAGAATATATCACCCCCTTCCTATTTTTTACACTTAAGTCTGAACTTTTACTCGCCGTTTGGGTTATTAATAGCCAACTCTACCTTAACCTTAAAACAACCCTACCTTACCCAATAAAACCGACCTTAGGGTTGAATACGGTCGTGTTGTGAATCATAGAGAATCTGTCCGCGATTTGTTATGGTAAAGATTATATTTTTCAAATATAACTGCTGTTACTTACTTAATGGGATTTTTAAAAAGTCAGAAATGGGAAACAAAACAAATTTCGTCGCAATTCGTCTTTGATATTATCGCAAGTTTTCGTTACTTCTCCCGTTGAAGCTAGAAGATGAGGGAATTCAGACATGTTCTTTTACGGGAGGAAACATGTAAGTTGTGGAAAGAGGAAAAATATTTCCTAGCACTCCTACTCAAATATTTCTCGCTAATTTATCCAATATTTCAGATGACTATCTTTCTTGTCTTAGAAATCTAATCGCGGGAAGTCATTTCAATTTTAATTAACTCAAATTCTCCAATTTTAAAGAAAAATCAATCGTACACTCAAGACCAAACCCGCAGGAGCCGAAGTATTCAAATAGAAGTTTGGCTTGAAATTTTTGCAATTATATAATGTCCGAATTATTAATTATCGTATGTTTTAAAAATTAAGATTATTTAATTTTTCAATTTTAAATGATAAGCGGTTGCAGGTTACAATTTCGAATTTCATCTGGCTGGCTTAGCTATGCCGAAGCATATTATTTGTTAAGTTTTCAAGATTTGAGCAACAATCAAAAGAGGTTATGATGTTCTAATCTATGATTTCATCCTCGCCACGTTTCTCCCGACAAAGGAGACGAGCCACACCTCGTGGCGTGCGTGATAAAACTTTTCGGGAAGTGACCGAGCCGCGTTCAAAAAGTCAAGGGCGAGAATCCGAGACCCTTGCCCTTCAATCGCCCCAGCGAGCAGGTCGAAGAGAATCGTTTTTTTCCTCGAAGAGTTCCAGGAAAGCGATCATCGATAAGGAATCGGGTGCGTTTCAACGTTAAGCGATCGGGCGGCTCAAAAATGAAAGATGGAGGCGCGTTAGAGGAGTCGGATCAGCTATTGCAGCCGTCGGAAATTTCCACGCTGGCGAAACTTATTTGCAGCCACCAGTACGCATTTTCCAGCCAGCGAGGAATCTGTGTCCCGTTGTGGGGTGATCCACTGGCATGGGGAGGGAAACGCTGCGGAGTGGGAGGAGAATTTCTACTCCACTGCTCAATGCAGACCCAAGGTCTCAGAGCTTTGTCCTTTCATTCGATCGCTGAATGATCAGAGGAACTCTATGTCTAGGTTCTTCACGAGGCGAGGAAAGAATAAAATGGAATGATACATTGAGTGATTTTCAGTAGAGTAAACACTAGGTTTAGACGTGTAAAAACGTTCATTGTCGAGATATATAGGGTCCATTTACGGCTACGGATTACTAGAACATACTAAAATTGAAGAAAAATGCAACTGAACAAATATGACACACATATGCATGTGATATGGGTGTCGTATTAATCCAGGTACATTTTTCGTGAATCGGTTTTAATAGTTAATGTAAAGGTTACATTTTAGAGAGGAACTTATGGTACTTATTTTGTCTAAATAATAAAGACAGAATTATTATTGTCTGAGGCTAGACTTAAAATCGCCCCCTTTAATGTAGCCGATTATTACGCTAATCATCAGGTTAACTCGGCCGATGAACAATGTATTTGCAAGGCAAAATACTCTATAGATTATAGACACGAGCCTTCGGAAAAGCGGTTGACTTATTGTAAAACCAGAGTAGAGAAGAATAGAATCCTTCGAAACGTAGTGATGGAGGTGGATTCTGAAAATCAAGTGGACGGACAAGGTTAAAGACGAGGACGAAGAGGAATGGAACGACTGAAGAATGGAAGGAGTGAAGATAATATAGAGTAGGTTAAGAAAAGAAATAATAAAGATTTATCGAATACACCATGAGGCATAATGGATTCGTAAAAAAACCAAAACAGAAGGGAAAATAGAAGTGAAAACCTCTCCATAAAGGCCGACGGACGAACGCATGTGGAAAATTCATTAGGGGTGGAGTAGCGGAGAGAACTGCCAGGGGGGTGGGTGGGTTAAAGAAAGTCGCATTCGATCGAGGACTAAAGTGAACAGACCCTCGTATTAAGAATGTGGTAAAATGAACGAGCCAAGGATGAGATGATGTTAGATTCCCGGCTCAAAGTGCATTAGTTCCGTCGACATGTATACCTGGTAAACTGACGTCATGTCGAAGGTCTCATTCGTCGTGCCCCCCAACCCCCTCCCCCGCCTCTCTCTCTCTCTCTCTCTTATAGTGGAATTCTCGGGTCTTGCAGGAGCTCGTTTTATAAGGTCTCGGGTTGGGCGTGGTTTTTCTTTCTCTCTCTCCACCACAGCAAAAGGTTCCGATCGCCTCCCCGGGGACACTCCGTCCTTCGAGAGCAATGAATGGTCCTTGGCAATTCCCTGTCCTGTCTTCCGGGTCTCGACTTTCGACAGACATTCAAAGGTTCATGCTGTTAAAACTCGAGCCTGTTCTGGTTTCGTTCTCACAATCATTAAATTTGGGAGATTTCTCGTTCTTCATCGACAATTTTCTTCATTTCCAAGGTTATTTCTGTCACCCTTCGCAAGATCATCGTGTAAAACGCCATTCATGGTTAGAATTCGGATACCCATTTTCAGTATTCTATCTCTTTCGATGGAAACGAATGAACTATAAAAACCTCTGATTATAAACGTTCTGACATTGTCTAATTTCAATTTGTCAATATAAGATATCGTCTGGTAAACTGGGGCTTCAAAACAGGGAACACCTCTGCGTCCGGTGGAGTAGGAAGTGTTGCCTGCGTTTCAGGCGCCATAATATCTCCTAATGCTGAGATTTCAAGAGTAATTTTTTCTACGTGCTCGCGTTGAATGAAGAGAATGCTTGAAAAAATTTCTATTTACTGGAGCATCAATTCCGGGTAAATAATCGCTTGACATTTTTTTTGTCGAAAAATTGTAATAAACAAGCTCGCCTTTGCCTCTGAAATAATTAACATCTCTCGGGTAGTTTCGTAATGAGAAAAGGTTTCTTTTTTTGTTTTTTGGCGCTACGAAACGATTTTTAACTTCCCTTCGTGTCGTAAGGGAATATTTATCCTCTTCTTCAAAGCCAGAACATCTGCATTTTCGTATTTATTTGCAATTTGAAATTAAATCAGACGGAGAGAGAAAAAACCCTTACATCTTTCTTGTTAACTGAAAACAAAAATTCGATTGCTCTCTCAAATAATTAATATATGTTTTTGAACTAACTACTTCCCGTCGTTGAAATAAAACCTAAAGTAATATTATAATGTTTCTTTAGGTTTTAATTTTTTTATTATAATGTAATATCGGGTAGGTTTATTTAAAAATTCATTTGCTTTTCGTTGGCCACCCATTCAAACGCGAATAGGCTATCATTTCAATGCCAATTTAACGCGACGATTTTATCTTAAGTTAATTTACATGCATCGTCATAAACAAGCCTTTCAAAAATCCAATTGATGTTTCGTGATAAAATGAACTGATTTCACCCGGTTAGGTGACCGATTGTGGATCCTCATGTCATCACAATGCGATGGAATATTATCATTATTCTTAAAGGTTATGTAAACATGTCATTTTTTTCACATTGAGGATAACTAAGCCTTTAAATTGTAAGAGACGTAAATGCTCCGATCTCCTCAATACCCATTCAAGCGCATGCTCGTATTTACTCGTCCTCAAAATGTATGCGCATTGCCCCAATTAATCGCCCCCCTCACGAGTTCGAAGCGTTTTTCCGCTGCGTCGAAAATTTTCAGAGCCATTAAAAACAATAACTACTCACAATCTCCCGTCATTGTGACGATAAACTCACTAACGGGCTCACGTTGGATGGCTAAGATGTGATTCGCGGTAGAATAATGACTGGATCGCTATTTTATTCTTCTTTTGAGAAACTCCGATCGACGTCAGTGCAAGAAATACATCCGCGTGTAGACCCAATACAAATACATATGATAGAGCGCCGAGGAATTTTCATATTAGTTTTGTCAATCGTCTTTCCTTATATGTATATCGCAAAAATTAAATCAAAGAGGGATGTATCCTTTAGGTGTCATAAAGTTGGACTTTTTTGCTGCCTTCGCGTCCTATAGGCAAGGCAATGCCACACAAAAATTTGACCCCCCTCACTATGCTGCAGTATTTCCGGTCGGGTTAGTCGATTGAGTAGCGCGCTCGCCGGCTAAATCGTGGGTTCGAATGCTTCTCAGGGTATGAATATTATGTTTGTCTCAAACTAATTTTTTTAAAAGTTTGGCCTCTTAAAGGGCATGTGACAGTAATAATGTGTGCAAAAAAGCAATTAACAAAGTGACCTCTATTTGAATGGGAAAAGCTTAAGACGAAAAAAAGCTGTGCTGCAGTATTATTACTTGCATTGCTGAAACATAAGAATGCGCAAACCGACAGAAAGTAATTTATCTTAAATAAGGAAAGTGATAAAAAGATAAAATTTCCACGTTTTAGTTTATCTTTATTCTCTAAAATTTTCCATTTTCCTCGCCACGCATGCGATCGTCCACCTATGAATTGTTATCCCCTTCATTTGAAATAACTTGCTTCCAAACTTTCGGTGGTAGCACACCACCCTTATCGCGGGAGATTGAAGAAATTCCTTCTCTCTCTCTCTCTCTTCCGATTCCTTCTATCTTCCGTGAGAAAGGTGGCGTGCTACCACCGAAGATGTGTGTTACTATAATTTTGTGTGGTTGTCCCAGTATTGTTATTTACATGTGTGAACTTTTTCTCGCTTGAGTTATATATATAGAGAGAGAGAGAGTTCAGGAAAACTCAGACGAGCAGCAACAACGAACACACGCACACACCTATACACACTTTCACACACAGAAACAAGTACGACAACAAGACTGACGAAGGGGCAAGGGAGCCCCGAAATATATCTCCATTATGTGAGTCTTTCTTTTTACTTGTTTCTGTGTGTGAATGCGTGTGTGTGCGTGTGTTCGTTATATATTTTAATATTCATTTCTTTGTTTATACATTCCGAGGGGAGAGTAGGTGGGACGGAGGGGCGTCAATTCTGCATGCGGTAAAAAGTGGGCCTTCTACCCCGGACCCTCCCCCCCTCCATCCTCGGCATAAAAATTTCAGACTTTCTTCGTTTTTATTTTCCCCCGCGTGACGTCGAGACGACTCTCTTCGGTAGTGGTTGAGAATGGAGAGTAAAGGCGGGAAGTCGGCGAGGAGGGAGGATTTGTTGTTCCCAACACGGGAAGAGTCATTAGCCCGAGTAGTTTATACTGCGCTCGGAAACGGCGCCCATGAAAGAAGAGACGTCCGCCTTCCCCCTCCCCACGCGACCCACTTTGCTTCCCTCCTCCCACGGGCTGCGGATGGAGGGAGATGCATTCTAGGGAGCGGGAAGACGGAATGGCACGCCGAGAGTTGCTGGAGGGAAGAGGCAGAGGTGATCCGGAAGAAAACTCTGGCGTCCCACTCTCTTCCTCCCCTCGAGAGGAGTAAGGAGGCGGCGGAAATATTAACGCGGGCTCTTAATGTGCCTGCAGGCACTTTTCAGATGCGCGGGATATTCTAGTGGGGGGAAGAGAAGTCGCGGAGGTCCTCGAATTTCCGCAAACTTCGCGCTCAAATCTCTAGCCGCTCCGGTGCGAAAGAGAGAACGGGGAGACGGAGAGCGGAGGGAAAAATGGAGTTACGGCGAGGTTCAATCCCCTCGCGAGTGAGATACCCTTTTTCTCGAGGAGCCGGAAGGTATGGAAAATGTTCTTATGGTGACAAGGTAAGAGAAGATTGCATCCTCATGTTCCTCGTCTCGACGCTGGTTGGAAATTCCGGGATAGGGCAGATGAGAGCTTTAGTTAACCTCTAAAATTGATATAGATTCTTTTCATCTTAATCATTTATCCTAAACCGTTCTCTATCCTACATCACAATTATTTTGTATGCATCAAATGTTGACTTCCGACAACCCTAAAGTATTTTTTGATATGTGGAAGCGGTGTGGAAGTGGAATGGACAAGTGGAATGAATCTCTGAATGTAGTGTTAACCTTGCCCGCCTGTTTTTCCTTCGATTACTCTCTCGTTCTCTACTTTTCTTCAAATATACTTTTTATCACTTGGCCTACTCTTCTTTTGTGGTATTTCATGATACTTCCGTGTGTGTAACTGGATATCACTTTTATATTCATTTAAGAAAATAGCTTTTCGTTTTATTGTTAATCTGGGACAATATTTTCATTGCTTCACCCTGCATAAAAATGTTTTTCATTTACTTGTTCATTTCTCTTTAATTTCAAGATTAATTTGTTCGCGAAGTAATAGTAGTTATTAAAATTATCTAAAACCTTTACCTATGAATTTGATGGATTCCTCTGCAGACGTTTTGCTAACGTCCTGTTAAAATCTTGACAGGGATAAATGGCATTTAATAGTGAAAGAAAATGCGTTTCGACCTATTAAAATTTTTTTTAATATAAACTAATTTTTCTAAAGAATTATGCGCTCTTTTTAATGTAAATTATTTTTATCTAAGCAAAAATATAATAACAAAATAGAAAATTTGAGATGCTTGCCTTGAAGTACTAAACCCACTACTAATTTTACTCTATTATTACTTGTTTTTCCGAACCCTATAATCTAAAATGAGAGATAATTATGTAATTTTTAATCCTTAATCTAAGAAGTAGGATGGAAATAATTATGGCTAAACAATGAATGAAATATTCTTTTCCAATTATTGGCCATTGTCTCCGTGGGGAAAGGCTTCTCCACGATAGACAATTAAAACTGATGAGGCTGGGCTACACCATTTCTCTTTAATTATGGCAAGGCAAGATTACCAAGCCTGGTTGACTTTTAGAATTCCAGGAAAACGGATAAGTCTCTCCCTTTTCTATGGCCTACTTTTTTGAGAAATTAAGGTAAACAGGGATTCATTTTTTCCTCGCCCTCTGAAGTTGCTTTGTTTATTCCACATTACTTCCAAATCTAAACACTCTTACATACACAACAATGTTAACTTTTAAGTCTATGACTCCAAGAAAACATGAATTCCCCCAAACTGAAAGTATGGAAACATTTGTCGTAATAAAACGTCTACTTTGAAAACAGAGCCCCTTAAAGCAGAGTTACAGACAATCTCAAATTATTCTGCAAGACATTAGACCAACCATGACACTGCACGTTAATAAATACCGAACGTCTACTTACGAAGACTTTTGCATTATTATGATAACTTTAAAAAACAGTATTAGTTTTTTATCCAAACATTTAATGTTGAATTAATTATCACATATCATTCTAACAAACAGTTTGATATAATTATTTCCCGACATTAATCGCATTGGACTCAAGAACAATTTACAATTTAATCATCTTTGGATTCAGGGATGCATACCTAGCCACAGGACTTTATTTCTCCTAAGTTTATCAAATAACACAATTATAGTTTTACTGTGATCAATCATTTTTCTTAAAGTTTGAATTTATTTTTAAGGAATATATTGTCCTAGTTTCTTTTCACACCAAAACTTAATTAATAAAACAACACATTCATTTGATAATCTTGATTCAGTAATTTCTTCCTTCATCCAATATTACATTCCTTCATTTGGCAGACTACATTTCATTTCATTAATGTTTCCGCTCACGATTCACATGTCCACCCATCAATACACTCCTCATACTATTCGTCCATTTTTTTCATGATTCAACCACGCATTCATATTGTCACTCTACCGTCGTTTATGGATGTGTTGGAATGGACATTCAGGCCATTCGTTTTGATGTCTCAAGAGTCCTGTTGTGTATTGAACTGTTACTATGGGTTGAATAGTTCGTTATTTTATCAATTTACTCATTTCATAATTTATTTTTACAAACAAAAAATCCCCTAATTTCTGAAATATGGATGCATATGCTGGAGTCGTTAATTCTATCTCTCGCGTCGCTCAATTAGACGCATTTACATTTCGATGGCATCTTTCCTCAGTTTCCAATCCAATTATTCATTTAATGACTCTTTGGTTAATTCATGTTGCCAATTTTACTTCCATACATTCATTCACGAATTCTTTTATTTTTATTGACGCATGGTTTCAATCGTCCATTTTGTTTGCGTTTATCCCGCCACAGCGATTTGTTCTCTTGTCAACCCTTGATTTTAAAACTACTCAGTCAATTGGAGTGTGTAAGACGATTTCTGCTGAGACTTCCTTCCTGGAGGAATAGAGTGGCTAAATGGCATGACAAAATAGCTGTACGTACTATTAATGTACTACAAATTACCTAGTTGGAGGGATGATGTGGTATAACTCGAACATATCAATGATAGGTACGTAAATTTTACACTGTTGAAAATATACCTTATTTTAACCGGTTTCGATGTCAATGCGTCATCATCACTTATGAACTTATGATGCAGTGATATTGAAGACGGTCAAAATTAAATATATATTTAGCAGTGGAAAAATTTCATTTCCTTATCATTAATTAGTTTTCCTCATTTTTAAGTTGAATCTCGTTAAAGTGTAGCATAATGAGGTTCTTTTTGGGCGGTTTTCGGAGTACTCTTTCTTTTGTTATTTTCAGAGATATGTAAATATCAAATAGAGGAGTCAAAAAACTTCAGATACTGCTCTCAGCTTCCTATATTCCTATTCAAAGTTTGTAGATCAAAGATTTTTATATAAGTGACAGATCTCCAAGATATCCTGTCATCTTCCAGCTTCTTTATACCTTCGTAGCTCCTAAGTTCGGCATTCTTCATTGTCCGTATCTCATATGTTATTGTAGGCCTACCTCTACGGTACATTGCTCATAGAATTCCTCCATGTGCAGTTTTCAATTCGTATCCCAATGTGAGTAAAAAAGAGACCTTCTTCACGCTTATCTAACGAATATAATTAATGAAAGAAAAATAAATTAATTTCGTGAACACCACTAAATTAATTTATTGTACTACCATGGTTTTGATACTTTGTGTCAGAGAAACTGTTTTTTGGATCTAATTTGTAGAAATTCATGATTTTAAAGGTTGAAAAACACTGCTTTTTCCACATAAATATTTATTTCACAACCGGTTTCATTACATAAGAAACATAATTAGGTCCTGATGATGTGAATTATGTAATGAAACCGGGCGTGTAATAAAAATTTATGTCGAAAAGGCAGTGTTTCTTCAACCTTTGAAACTTTGTATCATCTTCAGGTAGACCTGTTAATACAAAGTATCGGTGAATAGGAGATGATATAAAGGATATATAGTATAAATTTATTTATCTATATTTTTCTTTCATCGCGGAAGTATTCCACAAATTAAAGCCGCAAACCGCGAGACTTGCAACATATAAGTAGAATGTGAATGGCAAAGATGAAATCCCCGGTTCTAATCGCTGCCTCGACCTCATCCCCTGGGGTCTGCTCTCCACTTTGTCTCCAGAAGAGGGGGTGGATTTCTTGTATGC
>WURS02007711.1:0-12504 GCA_011762765.2 Rhinocypha anisoptera | reverse complement strand
ACCCCCACCCCCCCTCGAGTTGCTATCTCCAGACTCTCTCCTCTCCTCCCATCGCGGCGCAGAACCACTTTAATCATCCAGCTACTCCGATTTGTCCACGACCCGACGGTGAGCCCACTCCCTCACTTACGCCGCCGTTCTACCGACACCCTGCACTCCTTCCTCTCTCTCTCGCACCGAACACCTACCGCCCACTTCTTCAGCCCCATTCCCCTCGCTCCAACCCCTCCACACCGCATACACAAGCCAACCGACGGAGGCGTCTCTCTCCCTCTCTTTCTCTCTTCTTTTTTTCGTTCTCCCCCACACGGCAATTCCGTCACCACCCCCAACGCTTCCCCTCGTCTTCGCGCTGGACCTCCACAATTCGCCCTATGCCCATTCCTCCTCCCCCCCTCCCAAGTTCCCCGTCCACTTTCAGCATTCCTCTCCTGGGAGCCGTTTTCTCGCTGCCGCACCCATTCTTCCCGTCGCCCTCCGGTCGATGATGAGCACAGTTTACGGATCACTTGGGGCAGACGGGTCCACTCCCACCCTCCCAGGAGGAATCTGCACAATTTCGCCTTGGTGGAAGAGGCGTCCACAATATTCCGGCGCGCCCTTCCCGTATCGGATTTTATTGCTTCCAATTTTTTTGTTCTGCTAACCATGCCCTCACTCTTATTTAGTTGGTGATGGACTTAACCCCTTTCTACAATCAAACGTGAAAGAAAGCATGCTCCAAAAGTTATGCCTTTATCTGCCGTTATGAACAATCTGACACCCCAGAGAGAGTTGCGTATATTAAGGCTGAAAGTATGGTATTGATATTTGTATAAATGTGTTAATTTTATTAAAAATTAAATAGAGCTTAGCTACCGTATATATATATATATATATATACGGTATCCCTTTCACCTTTGCCTGGAAGAAGATGGGCAGACTCATCGAAATTATTGGACCTAGTTACTCGTGAGTGTTATGCATTTTTGTTTTCTATCTTTTTCGTCGCCACCCCTATGGCTGTGTTATATATTGTGCTCGAATGAGTTTTCTCATGAACGTATATATATATATTAGGCACTTAGGATAAAAATAAATAGTAAATGGTGGTAAAAATTTCCTTGTACAATTATTTTTGCGTTTACCATATCAAAATATTCTTTAAATTTGTGTACATTTTTTTAGTAGCCCATGCCATATTATATATATCCAACTATCATGTTGGTTTCCTATAAAGATTTCATTTTCCTCAAATTTCCCAAAGGTGGTGTTAAGAGAACGGAGGAATCGGACGGGCGTCTCATGTCTGTTTGAAATCATCGCAAGAATTGAACCAGACAAGCAAGGAGACAAAGCCGCCGTGATTGAAAATTACTAACAGAATTCCTCCTAATAAGGAACAAAGCTCTCGCCAAAGATAAATTGAAAGCGAGGCAATGCCTCAGCAGGTTACGCTCCACGACATAGCGTCGTAAGAATCGCGATAAGGACAAATCTCGGGACACGAAAACATCTTGCCTCATCAAGCTCGAAACTTTCTCCCCACCCCTAAACTCACTCCATTTCTCCAAGGAGATAACCTTCATGGCTCCCGCATTTCCATCCAGCCACGGTAGCAACCAACCACTCTACCCTTCCCCGAGGGAGGCAATGTCCTTACGAGAGATCGTGTTGACAAATTTGCCTCGTCTCCTTTTCCTATTCCGGTCCTCTCCTCTTTCTCTCCTTCCCTCCCCCCAGTCGACATCACTCCATCCGACTCATCTCTCTCTCCCCCCCGTCCTCATCCTCAACCACTGACTTTTATTTCCCTTTCAGGACACCGAACATCTGTCCGTCCAGTAGTCCCAATGTCGGCCAACACGCCGCTACCACTTTCATCTCCCTCTTTGCTTTGCATTATTTTATTCCCCATCCCTCTGCCTTCACCGTAATCATAAGCATTCACTCCCCACCCTAAAAGGGCTATCCTACTTCTGACCTCTTTCCCTCCTCTCCCTCTTTCTCTCTCTTCCACTCTCGTTTTTTTCAATTTCAACCAGGATTTCTTATCGATAATCGCCCATCCGACACCCTTCCTCCAAGCCTCCTCTCCCCCACATTTTCCTACCCCTCATCCTTTCCTGTCGGCATACGACCCCAGAGAGATGAGATTTTTGCATAATCCATTCCATTGAAGGTCCCCTTCACTCTTCCCCGCCTTCTTCCTCATATGGCGCTCACGGTTTCTCTTTTCTCTCCTTTGACCATGATCACTGTGCCGCACTCAAAAACTTACCAAGTCCAAGTCCCGCCGCCCTAAAGATTCTTGGGTTAACCGCCTCGGTTCCATCCTATCCGTCCTTTTACGCTCCCGGCTCGAAAATCCACATGCGATTAATTCCCATTTTGCCTTGTAAACGGCCGATCGTTAAGTTTCTTGAAGATGTGAAATGTTTTAGATGTGGAACCTATAAATGGGTGGACGCTTCCTTCCCTTTTCTCTCTTTTTTCTTGTTGTCTCCCTGCACTTCTGTGTTCAGGGAAATGACATGAGAAAAATCGTTAAAATGTGGAGGAAAGAGTTGTGTCTGAAGATTTACAGGCGCATAAGCACTTATTCTATCGATAAAATATTTTTTCCAGACTATACAAGAGTTTACCAATGCATAAAAATTGAAAATTTGTGTATATCTATTAATTCTTAAACATCCTTGATTGATAATTAATTTTAAGGTACCAGAGAGTAGAGATACTCTGAAAATGAATGCGCTCTAAACATATTATTCCGTGAGATTCTTCTTAGGAAGGTTTAAAAAGAGTTCCCGGAAATGAATGATTCGAATGGACAATGAATGTTTCATTTTCACTGTGAACCCGTGTTCCTCTCAGATTCACAATTGAGGTCACTCACTATGGAAACCAAATTGAAGAAGAGAAGTCGCAGTCGTCGGAATTCACTTTCATGAAACTTTAATGATGCATGTGACGGAATAATAAACTGTTATTAGTCATTTATAAGGAGTTCAGTTCATGTGAACAAAGTGCAATGCTAAAAGGTACAGAATATAATATCAATATTACTTGTAATAATAAAATATAAAAAACAAATATATCCGATAACCTTGGAGTAATTCCAAGTACAAGATTTAGGATATAGAATTATGTTTAAAAGGGTTGATAAGTTATTAAAGCAGTCTTCCCAAGTGTTAGAATGGTAATTGCTTTCCCAAAGCATTTCGCGGGTGGAATACTGACATCTAAAAGCAAGCAAGGTTTCGCATACAGATCAATTTCTGTGTAATTAGTGACTATAGCAGAGAAACTTAAATGATATCTTTTCTTGTTAGTGACTCACATGGAACGAATACATTTTCCTGAGCTCATTTTCCTTGTCACAAACAAGCACTAGGTAATTATGATTCAGTATAATTTTGGAGTATTAAGATTTGAACCTGATGGTCATAATTGTCTAGCCTTAGCTAGTGATACGGAGGTATTCGGTTACAGTCTTTCCTCTCTTCAAGCACAATGGCCAATGACCACAACTCAAAGACTCGCCAAAGAGATCGGAAAATTCAAAACAGAGTTACTATTTACACAACTCATCCCAGAATCCCTCAAATCTTAGATTATAAAACAGTGCGCTCTAGTATCAGGGTATCATAACTTAAAGAAAGCGCCACTATGTATTTCTTTAAGTCATGGATCGCTTCCACAAGGTAACACTGGAAACCATCGCAGTCAGGGTATCATAAAATAACAAATAATTGATTTTATATACATGGCAGTGATTAAAATTTATATCAGTCTGTATTATATAAGAGGGATAAATAATTGTTCCACTAAATTGATCTTGCTCTGTATACCACAGTAGGAATGTAATGAGAACGATGCCACGTGTCAGAATGATGTCACAGGAAAGCACCAGAATGGCACATTTATCCAGTAAATCCATTACCATATCGGTTACGATTGAGAACAACTTCCACTTGGAATACTAAAACAATAAAAAGTGTATTAAACATTAGTTACCTAAGTTCAAGATAATATAGATCTTTTCGTTTCTATTAAACAAAAGCGAATTTTTTTATCCGTTGGCATTCTTCTGTGGCATAACTCGAAGAGTAACATTGAAATTTTATTTTAAATTACGACGCTCACGGTAGCATAGACCTTACACTAATCATCATAATGCCTTCCCTTAGTAAGAAAGACGGACAATAAAATCATAGGCCATTATGAGTGCAGAAGAATCACGACACACATGATATAACGCAAGAAAAATATTGCTTCACAGTCTTTGGTATAAATAATTCAAAGCAAAGCCATGCGTTTATGAGGGCGCGAAGGTGTCTGAACAGCCTCGTGCTCTTTCTGATTCCCTCTAAGGCCATCAACAGCTGGAGGGTTCAGCTTAAATCATCATATTAGGATGTCGAGCAGAGCATTAATTAAGGCGAGTATACGTATTCGAAGAGCTGAGAATTTTTACGAGGGACAACGGAATGTAAAAAAAAAGGTGGGCTGGAAAGGAACGGGGAGATGGGGCGGACATCGGAATGGACTGGTCATGGGGAAGGATCTTGAGAAAGAATGGATGGGTCGGAGGAATCCGTATTACATAAATGGAATGAAATAAAAGGAAGCAATGAGTGAATAGGCTACAATAACTTAACGGAACTTGAATTGGAAATGTATAATAGTAGATTTTACTTCGGCATTAATAACTTAAATTAAAATATATCGGGAAATCAATCTCTATATTTATTTTACATATTATACATATTTAGAAGAGAATACCAAATTTGATCCAGTATCTCTTTCTTAGACCAATCATAAGTACATTAATTACTAATGGGTGATTTCGCAAGCGTCAACCATGCACGCCTGATATTTATTATTTAACATATTCTAACCAACTTCCTAAAAAAGAATAAAGAAGGCTTTCACATTATAAAGATGATCTTTTATACATTATAATTGAATTATCTAAGCATCGCAATAATTACTTTAACCAGAAATCTGACGAATAACTAGTATGTATATTCTAAGTATGTTTGTTACTTTGTTTTATTTAGACCGATATTTTTTATAATATTGTATTGAATAAGATAACATGCCTTATCCATTACCTACCCACCAAATAGACATATAAGCAGTATAAGCAATTTCTCAATAAAAATTTGGAAAATATTGGGAAATGTATCCACATTAAATTATTACTTTGTTGCTAGTACAAATTTCCAGAAAAATCTCACTTGTTATTGTACTGATACATTATTTTTCCATTTTCTTCCTTATGGTTAAGCAACGCATTAAGAAATATGTAAGAAACTGATACTGCTATTAGAATCGATCACCAGTTAGACAATATTGTATAAACAGCATTAAGATTTTCATACAACGAGGGTATCTTTTCCATGAGTCATATATTGTAAAAGATTAACATCCCAAAAATTACAAAATCCCTTTCAATCCCTAGCCTTAATTTACTGATTTGTATCTTTCGGCTTGCATTTAACATTGAGTAAGCTAAGTTGGTATGAACTCCTTGCTTGACTAAGTACCTTTTTATATTATCCGAAATGGAAAGGAATGGATGACTAATAAATATGGCATTTTAACATGGTAGGGATACGTGGAACTACCAAGTTAAGGATCTACTGAAAATAGATGTGCAAATGGCGTACCTGGTACTTAAATTTTAAAGAATGTAGAAAACGAATAATGTAAGAGACTCCCGGAAGAAAGAGGTCAGTTACAAAATTTTAGAAACTCATAGATCACCATTTGAGCTATATGCTGAAAGAGATGACAATTCGCTGGCTGGCTGGACTATGGCATAAACCTAGAGTCAAATATTTTTTTAACTGTACGTGGAAAAATGGCTTCATGTAAATGTTACTGGAACTATGTTTTGTGTCAAACCTTTAATAATTATCTACTCTCACTTCTTTTGTAGTAATTCCTATCTGGTTATTGTCCCTGCCTACAACGATTTTGCCGCGCTTCCTTTGCATGCTCTTAATATCACTTTATTCTTCGAAGTGTTTTATTTATACTAGAATTTCTGACTGTAGAAGAGTGTTCAAAAGATAATTTTATTTCATTAAGCCACACATTCTCGCCTAACAATATTATGATTACTATATTTTACCTAGGGTGTCAGTTTGGACCAAAAATAAGCAAATGTACGATAGTAGATCATTCTAGAAAGTCAACTTTTTTTAGTCTTTTGTCACGTATGCCGTCGGCGTTGAGAGTGGTGCAATTTCGGTTGGGCTCGTGCTCCTGGATATGTCTAATTAAATTGAGTTTTCTTCGAAAGTAATAGGCGGTAATGATAAAAAATTGTGTAATTATATACCATTTAAAAAATGTTGCTCCATTTTTATCAATTGTCAATTCATAAGTAAAAATAGTATTTATACACAGCTATTTAATTAAAACGTATAATATATTTCTTATTAATTACGTAACTATTATTCGAAAAAAACACAAATTTTTCAAAAGATAAATTTTGAATAAATAAACCATTGCGCAGGATAAGGAGGTCATTAAAAAATACTTAGTCAATAGGTTGAAGGAAGGCGACGGGGGACTCAAAATGATCGATTACGAAGGCAACAAAAGTGAGAGAACAAAAGTGGGAGAAGAACAAGAAAAATAAAGTAAATTGAAAGCATGTAATGCATAAGATATGATTTATAGGAGTCTCCTAGCGATGAAAGATCATGAGGCAAAGGACTTCAATGAACAATGGAAAGTACCAGCAAGGAGAAAAATGATATATTATAGCAGTTACATCATCAGAGGTAGAGGAAATTGGTGGGACTTGAGGAAAGGAGACAGGATAGAGACAAACCCAAAAACTTTGACTTTAGTAAAGTCTTAAGGAAAGGCGCTAACGCGTCCAAAGTTTGAAGAAAAATTTGAAACTTCCTCGCAGGAATCTGAAGTCGAGGAAAAGAGAAATCTCGTAAAATCCCTTTTCTTTAATGACTGTCTTTCGATGGAAACTCAATAGGAATGTGTGGATAAGGTAAAAATGTTAAAAATTTGGATATAAAATGATGCAACAAACGGAAAGGGATATGGTATCGATTTTGATTTGGGCCAGGTGGGTTGCTCTGTAACAAAACGTTCTCTGAATATCTCTGAGCTCTTGATACCCCACATATCTTCATTTCGACCCTTTCTCATTCCTATGCCCAAGGAAAACGATCTCTCCTTATCCAAAATCAAATTTGTTTTTCGAATCACAAACGTATCCATAGCCAAATTTGTCCATATCTTCCGAGAAACACATGTTTTCAACGTATTGGAGGAGATCGCAACGATAAATTCATATCGAGGGTTCCCAACAGGCTTGGAGGGTGCGGATGTTCTCTTTGGTATAAATGACTGAAACCAGAAGATCTTGTCGGCTCAATATACTCTCTCTGTGCCTCTCTAAAATCTCGGTAACCATCTTTAAAAATACAGATAGATTTCATTAAGCGATTCATACGTGGTCTCCAATGATATTATTTGAAGGTATCGTTTAATTTATCTTCAAGCAGAGAGGGATTTAGAAGCGGGTGATGTTTCAGAAAAAGATAACCTACCTAATACTGTATATTCCTGTATGTGCTCTCCTTTGTATCGGAAATTTCCACCAAACATGCTGTGATAAATTGAAAGAATGGAATATTCCTCGTTTATCCACAGCATAAACCCATGTGATTTGTTGTATAAGCAATTTAACTACAATTCAATGCATAGGAAACTCAATTTCTTCCAGAACCACAAATTTAAAATAACTCTACCTTAATTATTTTAATCTTACAATTTAATTTAAACTAAGCTTACAATTTAAGTCGTGAAGTTTCTGCCTGCCAATAACTTTTTAAAATTTTATTGGACAAAATAACAGAAGAATTTCACAAAAGAGAATATTTACGTTTTTGGTCAATTCATATATAAAACTATAATCTTTCACCCAAAAGAAATATTTAATTTTGTTCTGCATTGCTGGATCGCAGACAAAGGAGAAAACAATTGTCAATAAAGTCTATCGTGTTTTTCTATGTTCTATATGAATGTTTTCTTCAAGCATTTCAACTTGACAATGCGCTTACAGATACCTATACCTAAGACGTTCGAGTCTAGAGAGTTATTTACACCATAATACGTACTTTAGAAGGCGGTTCGAACTTCGTTGAGCGTTTAAAATAGATCCATCTGGATTTCGGCGACTGAATATATTTTGTGAACGAAAACTTGCTCATCCACTGACACCGTAATATTTCAGGTATTTTCGAAATCCTTGCATAAGAAGAAATTATATCCGCGCACATTTCCATAGAAGAGATAGAAATAAGGAGTACAATATTGATGCACGGAGATTATATGGAGCCCTCTGGTAAGTAAAAATGAGTAACTAACATAAAAATTGCCAAATGAAGAATTCGCCGGAAAAAATGGAACATTATTGACAGAACATGGGACAGAAAACCCACCTTAAATTCCAAAGAAATTTTCAATACAAAATAACTCCTAATTTCATTGACTTTTTCAGTGAAATTTTCTTTTAAAAAAATTTTTACTGGAATTTCCTAGAGTCCTTTTCATAGAGTTCCAATAGTATCATTCACCATGGGATACTAGGAAATTGGAGAGATGCAATTTCCATTTAACATTTAAGAATTAAATGTTACAGAAAACTACTACGGAAATATTAAAGAAATGGCAAAAATAATCATCTTATGAAAGACTAGCGCTGCAAAACAGTAGTAAGTAAAGCACAATATTGACCAAAATACTTCGTAAAACATGTAATTCAAAAAAACTTTTCTGAACCTTTCCCGCACGACGGTTCATTGGAATAAGTAATTAAATTATTTCTACAAGAACTTAAACACACAGATCCACTTAAAAATCACAATGACTTCGTTTTCTATACATATCAAGCAAGACCATAGTACACATAGACACATCTTATTAACAAAATGAAAGCCTCAGCTCTTTGAAATACAACAGAGCTTTCTATGGCGTTCAATTGAATAACGACCTTTTTATGGACACACTACCATTGAAAATACTAATTTTTCTATGGAAAAGTTATTTTCCCATAGAAGTGCCTATAGAGGCATATGGATTTCCATGGAAAGTCCTGATAAAATTTCCAGGGGGAAGGTTTTCCAGTATGGTATTGGGTCTCTTTCCTCCTCTACGGTCATAGTTAGCCAGATGAATGCTTTCATCCTACGCGAGACTCATTCCGGTGGTCCTCCTACTCGAAAATGTGAGTACTTTTGTTTACAGGTAACGGAATATTCCAAATTTTTCTCTCCCAGCGATATTCTTCATACATATTACAAACAGCCCGTCCACATTCAACGCCGTAATATTTTAGGTATTGGGTAGTCAAACCAAGTCTGTAGACCAGTTGATGATTATCGTCAAAACCGGTCGTCTACTGTTAAAGGCCTTTGAGGAAATATACTTAAATAAATATAAAAACTAACCTAACTAACTTTATCATGAAATTTCACCAAGAAACTGTGTCCTTAGTATTTTGTTTCTCTTAAAAACAATAAAAATTTAAATCTGCTGACAATATCTGAACTAAATAACTCAATTACGTAGAATAAGTGTCGATCAACTATATTAATATTTTTACTAATATAATATATTTTATCAGCCTTAAATAATATATTTATAAAAGTACTTCCAAATGAAATCTTCCGGAATCAGATATTTTTTCCATACTTAATCCTTTCTAGTCATAAAATTTTATTTATAATTTTATTTGAGTAACTGAGTTTTATTCCCATATTGTGGCTTGGAGACTTGAATCTTCTCTCGATCCTGTATATCCTAAACGATTTACAGATATCTCTTTATATTCAGTACGTTTCAGATTGGTGTTTTACAATGAATAATTTGCAGTAAAAGCACAACTTATTCATAGATACAACTAGCAACAGGAGAGGGATCAGAAATGCTCATCCTTGGCAGTGCCTTTCCTATTCCAGGATTCTTTATCTACCTGGCTAAAGGTCAAGGTATTCAAACAGATCTCAACACTATTAACATGGAAATACATGGGATCATTTGGACAAGACGAATCACTGTACTCTTATTCGACGAATTATTATGATTTCAAATAGCATCCTTGGGATTTAATTTTATATGGTGAGATTAATTTGCATGCTATGTATTTTGCTAAGATATATATGTGGTAAATGTTTCATTGATTTGGCTACAGTAAACCATTGCATGTTGAAACATTTTCAGTTTGACCACCACTGCTTTTGATGAAGAAAAAAACTTTCCCAAAGTTGTCCTCATCTTCAAGGACATGAAAAATCACAAAGACTTATGCCTTCAACGTATGGAAGGTGCAGTTTAGGAACCCATAACAAACAAACATGCCTAATGTGCAATTTTTCTGTTACTAACGATACACCCAGTGAAATTTTCAATATTTCTTATAGAGCTCTTAATGTTATTCGACGACTTTCTCTCAATATTGCAGACGCTGTTGTAAATGTAAGACCAGTGACTAGAAGTCTGCCGCCCAGCTAAAATTGATGACATAAGTCTCCCCTCTTTAAACATTTAAAACCATCTACTCTAATATCATAAAAATAAAATCATTTTAAGTGTGTTAAAGGGTAGAAGAGACAGACTTTCCATAAATCCCCTTTAACATTAAACAAACCTGGGTTTACTATGTATTCATGGGGAAAGTAAACTTTAAATAGAGCGTAATAATTATGCACCAAAGTACCACTGTTCCGCAAGTTAAAATTTTATTGCGACGCGTTTTGGTTGTTATGCTATCATCAGGTACCTTTTTCTTACAACGTATTACTTCTCGAGTGTCAACTTCGTCGTCGCCCTAGGTGACCTAACCAAGTTTCAATTTGCAACGACTTCCGTTGACGCATTACTGAAGTCACACAATAAAAGTTTTACCACACTTGAAATAGAGATAAGGTAAACTTATTCCGCAAATCTCAGTGAGTTATTACATAAATATTTTACAATACCACTACAATTAAAATTATAAATGATTAGAATGCTCAACTTTTATCAAACAGTCCTCGATTTTGCAATTGTGCGTAAGTACTTCTGATAATTCTTCTCTGATCCTTGGTGATTGATATGTTAATCCTCGACTCTTTATTAATTAACTCACTAAAGTTTTAATATTATGAAATGCACGCCAATTTTAAGTCTTATATTTAATTAAGAAGTCAACTCCCTTAGCCTAAGTATAGTATACGATAAATACTCAATAGGGTAAATACATGTATTACAGATTATCAAAAATCACTCGAGGTTCTCTTGGGACTGGAACTCAGCAACCAAGGAGCTCCCATAAGAGCATGTAGTCTTCTAAAAAATCATTTAAAAACTAATTTAGCTAGAATTAAGGACCTCAAAAAATGGCTTGGGACAACATATTAATTATTATAAAATATATGACAAAAATATGTGAACTTACAAAGCGCAAGATGGATAGCACCCCACTGTTGGTAATCCGGTGATACTCTAATTACTCTTGCCCGCTCATCGATTCTAGGGTGGAATTTCCATCGATTTATTTGTTTATTATTATTAATAAACCGTTTATTTCCGTCCACCTACAATTAATCTGGAAATAAATAGAAATAATTATTCATCCAATCAATTATTTAATCACTGTAATAAGTCCAAAATAGTAATTTTGGGCATATGAGAGACATTACGGCACCTTATATGTTGATGCAATACTATAACAATAAAGGGAATAATAATACATAGTTGATTGTTGCAAAACTACTTGGAAATTAAGAGTGAAATTGGCACCCCCATTCATTTTTTAATCATTATTTTAACTTTGAAAGGTGATTTTATAGCCAATAATAGTCTCTAGTCAAATTATCTATTTGGTAAAAGATTCAAACATTATTATCTAAGTTATTTCTTTTCAAATAAAAGTAAAAACTATCAACAAAATGCTGAAAGAGTGTAAATGATTCTCCCCAGAAGACACACAAGTGTAACAATATTGCACTCATTAATCCCTTGCCACATCTGCATTTCTATTTAACATTAGACTTATGGGAAAAAATCAAACTACAAAGAAGGATTATGATTCTTTTTTGTAGCCACTAGCTGACAGACGCCAAACAATGAGGACGTAATATTTACATTTCTATTTATCAAACAGTATTTTCTGTTTTTATTTTTACTTTCCTTTTGCTGGAAGAAGAAGGAGCATTTGTCTTCGGGGTTTGGAGGTCAGCCTCCGCCGACATTCATTTACCCAATGAGGGGAATCTTCGTGGCACTCAGCCTCAACTAATACTTGGATGGAAGGGTGACGATGAAAGAGCGCCAGGTCTCCCCGGAGAAGAAAAGAATCGAGAAAGGTAAAATAGATAACGAGGGAGAGAGTGGAAGGGTCAGGGAGAGGACAGACGGAGAAAAGACCTCCCAGGATGGATTTAGCGCCCAGTTAGGAGCAGTGCGGATATGGGAATGTGTGTGCGTGCGTGCCACGAC
>WURS02007700.1:0-12504 GCA_011762765.2 Rhinocypha anisoptera | reverse complement strand
TAATAATGAATTGGTTCCACCAAGTTACGCCTGAATCCGTCGATTATAGCTAAAAGATGATTAATGATTCCTATCAAGCATGGATAGGATGGCTTCAACAAAGCTTAAAGTGTCTGGCACTCAATGTAGGCATATGGTCACTGGTTTATTAAATATCCGATCCCAATTATATGATACAATGAAGCATTACATGCATTTCATAGGATAAGTTTTCATAATTTGATGCCGACTGCTGTTTATTAGTCTCCACGACTTTAATACACTTATGGTACAATTTTCCTGTGATTCTATTTTTTCTGTCAATGAAAATATGTTTTAAAAGCGGAGAAATCGTTCAATTAATCAAATTAGACGGCTGTCTTGTTATAATTTCCGAGGATAGTCTACTCCCTAAAAATAAGTTTCAATTAATAATGCAATTGTACTCATGGAGTATGCAATTGAGCACAAATGAGTTGAGTTATAAAATGTATGTACACGTATATACACACATACTTACACGTAGATGTACACAAATACAAAATACATTTCTTTATTTCCTTAACGCCCATCAAACGTTGCTGCTATACTGTCATGTTCAAAGCTTTAAAAATTCCCCTTTTCTTGGCTTGAACCTATTTTTATCACGTTGAATTATTTCTGCCGAACGGCTTCATGTTTCTTCTGGATCTTGATCACGTTTATTTCGCAAAAATATCGCAAAAGCCAAAATTCGAAAAGTTAATATTTGGTTAAGGTTTTACTGATGTTCATACAAAATTTATCAATTCGGCATAAATTTTCATATGTAAAATACCTTTAATTAATTTCAATTTCTATGTGACTGATTGCTAAATTATAAATTTAATTAAAATCGAATTACGAACGAATACTAAGGCTCTTGGAACAATAAAATGAATGTGAACTAAGGCCGTACTTTTGAAGTTCTTGCTGCAATTTAAGTATTCTCTAAGGCCTAAGCTAATTTTTTGGTTTATTCTTCAAGTAATTAAGGGAATTAGTGGCGGGAAATCAAGTAGTAAGTTATTTTAGATGAATCGCCATTTCTTGATTTTTACTATATCCAGAAGGTGCTCCAATTAATTGATGGGAGATGAAAATCTCCGAGAGTAAATGTTTTTTTGTGGACTACCGATGAAATTTCCGATGTTTGCATTTGCTGTTTGTTATACCTTGGATTTTGCATAGCTATATACCATAACTAGGAACGAAAAAACGACATGGTATAGTGTGTAGCTGATACTTTCAAAGCCATTATAATTAAATGGGGGCACAACACAACCTATAGAACATATCATTGATATGCAATTCGTTCCTTTCCGTCTGTTACCCCTAAAATGCATATAATCTGGATGAAACACTTCACTGTTGGCTATGTCCAAAGTCATCCAGAATTCTCTTTGCAAGACCAGGTCTTGCACTTTTAGTACCGTTTTATCCGCTCGCTTCTTATTGACACTGGCACAGTTGATTACTAATATTCAACAGAGAGAATGTATAATAATATTATTTATTGGATTTGGAACTAAAAGGAGATTTAATTTAAAACATTTTAATCGCAGTGACGCTATAATATTAAGAAATCAAATTTCATCGGCTAGTTGCTGGGTTTAAAGTGAGTTATAAAGTTCTGTAGGCGGCCGTTAGGGTTCGTAAAATAAGGAAACAATATATGTAGGAAGCAGAATGGATTGAGTCTAAAGAAAGAGTGGATGGATATGTTTCTTGGGGGGTCAGTTAAAGGCCCTATGCCTTTCCTGGTCAATCGAACAAGTTAGGGTCGGACAACTGTAGGAAACGCACAGCGGGAGGTTGAGTGGCCGTTGGGGAGCTGAGTGCCTCGAGCGAGGGGAAGGCTGTTATCTATGACGAATGACCTTGGCGGAGAGGGAGAGCAACTGAGGGGAGGAAGGGTTGGGACTCGGGGGAATATGGAGTGCCGTGAAGGGACTCGCAAGTCGACGATTTGCCTTCGGGGAGATAGTCCACCAACCTGGATTCATAATCAATTTCATCGCCTTTTCCGACAAGCAACGGAGATAACATTTTGAACTCCCGATTTAGTTTTTATTGCGCCCATGATTATAGTTTGGAATCAAAATCCCACTCTAAAAGTCACGGGAACAAATTAAGAGACGCCCTGAACGCTTTTAGGAAACAATTGCCATATTTCGTTCTGCGAGACTAGAATTTTTACAGTGAAACAACAAGTTGTCTCTTCTCTCCCAGGACAAAAACCATACATTTTAATGCTAATTAAGATGAAGGAAACATTTATTGCATACACTATGAAGATGTTTGCTTACTATTCTACCAATCGAGAAGATGTATAATATTTGGCATCGTCCTTCCGTTATAAATATCGGTATTTTCTGACAAACAAACATATTTATCTTTTATTTGTTTGACTTTGTAAATTATGTTCGGTAAGTATCAAAACTCAATAATACAAGTGTAAAACTCTTTTAGATGGTCGTATTTGGATGCTACCATCTACTCTTTTTATTTGGTTACACCTGAAATATTAAAAACTATTCTAATAAGTATTATTTTTATAGGATGCCTAATACCTTCTTTTCCTTCATTTTTGAGACTTCCTACAAACTAAGGACTTAAGGATGGAAGTCGACCTCTAAACTAAGAGGCCCTCGACTACAAAATAAGGGAGTGTACTCGACGAATAAACAGCTGTGGATAACAGGCGGTCCCGCTCGGATGTATGAAGTAAGGTGACCTATAAATTCTCCGGAATCTTAGGTGTTATGACTTGAACAGTGGATACCGCCAAACAAAAGCCTCGAATAACCCAGAAAAGGGTTTGAGCAGGACTCATATAGTGAACTTGAAGGCTATTTTGGTCCGTTTAAGCAGCATTCATTTCACTGCAGGCATGATAAAATAATCTCCGAAGTATTCTCGAGTCTTCCGCCAGGTCAAGGCTATTTCCCCACAAGGGAGCAAAATACCTGACCTGGTGGAAGATCTCGAGAAGACTTCATACAAAGAGAATTCATTCATCGGTAGGAAAACCAAACCCTTTTTCGTAATAAAATCACTTCAACAGCCGCAATACTGCAGTGTGAATGGAATGGGATAACCACCACATTACTATTCAGGCAAGTAGTAGCTCACTGATTCTACTCTTTCTCTTTTATTGACTTAATAAAAGACTTGATGGAATCCCCTCTAGTAAAATATTCCAGAGGTATACTCCGATCTCTGGGCGGGGTCTATTCGACGGAGAGAGAGCATCAGTCAATTGTGCAAGTCAATTTAGGAGTGGGATTTGGAATGGCAGGTGACTCGGGGAATGAGGAAGGCTAGAAGAAACTTAAAGTAAAAATGCTTAGAAGGAAGTCAGATATCCTGGATATATACGGCATGAAATGATTTGAGTAATGACAATTTTGAGGCAGTTTTGACAGGATATTTCACATTGGATCCGTCCGTTAAAATATGGAAGTGATTTTCAAGCCACGTAAGAATACTGAAATTATAATACTTTAAGTCTCCTAAAATTAAACAAACGAATCATCATGGAAGAGATAGCAAAAAAGTTGTCTTATATATTTTACATACTTTATAGTAATTTACATACATCATATTGCAATTAAAACGAGGTAAAATGCCTCTATAATGATGTCTCTTAATCGATAAAATAATGCAAAAGAGAAGAAGTAAGAATCACTGAAGACTGGAAACCAGTTGTCAGAGAATCGTAAAAGACTGAGAAATATTAATATCTATGGAGCTGAATGGAAAAGAAATACTACAAAAGACCTGCAAATATGCTGTTGTAAAATTAATTGCAAATAAAATATATAAGAAGAATTTTCGTACGAGGAATACGATGCCAAATTGATTTAATAGTGGTTTAACCATTGATTTTAACTTGTAGGAATAACTTCATGACTCCACAAACAACAAAACCTTTATTTTTACGACCGAGTTTGCAGTTTTATATCTATAAGTTAAATTGTAAACGACTTCTGAGTATAACCATCAACAGTTAATCATAACATATTGACAATATGTATTTATAATACGTTTTAGGGAACAAATGGCTGAAAATGTTTTTCAGAGACAGAAACCATAAGAGATTACAGCAATACTCAAGTTTTGACTACAGTTAAAGAGATTAGAAAATAGTCAATCGCTTATACAAGAGAAAAAAATAAGGAAAACCGAAAAAAGAATGTCATCCAGGTCACCAGGTAATTGTAATAACAAAGAATCTGTTGTCATAAAAAAGAATTGCAATAAAAAAGAATCTGTAATACGATTGTAATAAAAAAGAATCTGTAATGCGAAGGAAAATAGAATGAAAAATGTCAAGACAAGTGAAAGTATTGGAAGTGTCAAAACAAACCGAAGGAATTGAGAAGAGAAGACTGGAAACTGAAATTGCAAAGAAGTTTTTACCACGAAGGAGGAAGAATGTACCAAAATTCAAGAATTATATACGAGTAAATGTCTTAAAAATGAATTAGAAACTACATATCGGGATGGCAACGAATACTTGGGGAGAAGAGGTGAGAAACCTCTTTGAAGGCTGCTACATGCCTTGGTCTAACGAAATGTCAAAGCATCCGACAAATAAGAAAAAGAAATTCTGGGGGATACAACGAAAAATTATAATAGAAATCTATGATTAAGCGAAATGCGGTGTAAATAATATTTGGAGCAATTTGATGACAATAAAAAAATAGGAGCTCTCCCAAAATGAGGCAGCTGGCAACGTGGAATTCGTAGCTGCCTAAACGTGGAATTCGTAGGGAAAATTAGAAATCTGCGACGATGGAATTCAAGGAAGACACTCTAAAACATGGCAACAGGGGTAGACGAAAAACCGTCATAAATGCTAAAAAGAGAAATCAGACATTGCTCAACAGCCTAACGTGGGTTGCTTACACAAATCGAGACCGTGAAATTTTAAGAAGAATGCAATCGTTCTGTTACCAAAAATTAAAGAGAGGGGAAATATATAAAAATATTCACATTGTCTTCAAATATAACTTTAGCTTGAAATATAAAGTCTATCCAGAATAATGGATATCTACCAAGACCACAGTTATCTGCAAAACGATGGTAAGAAAAGAAAAGAGAAAATGTAATAGACGTCCCATTTGAATTCAGGAGGGTAATAACAAGCGAAGCTAGTCTTATTCCTGAGTTTATCATTTAGAAGAGTCGAGAAAAATACCAACGAAAAAGAACTGTATTCGTGTATAGAAAGAAAGCTTTTGAAAGGAGCTGAGAATGTGGGTAAGCAACTACAATAAAGTGGGCAGCAGAAGCAAATATTAAAAAATTTTCAACAGGAGTAGCAAAGCAAACAACAAGAGGCTAGAAGCAAGGAACCGTCTTTTTAAAACGTATATGAATTCCATTTTGAGTTTAATATTAACGATGGTAACAGCAGAGAAAGAAGCAAAATAATAATTTGGTAAAGGTGTAGAAGACTAATGAAATAAAATAGAAAGGTCAAGTAATAAATGAAGAAACGCTAGCGTTGAATGGTAGGAAATGCCTATGGAAGACAAAGATAGAAACTAATTTGGCACGTCTTAGAACACAATAATTGGATTAAGACCATAATCGAAGGAACTTTACAAGAGGGGACCAACAGAAGGGCAAGGACGAATTGAGGGAAGGAAGTAATGGAAGATGACAGAGCAAGGAACTTTGACGGGTGAGTTAAGAGATTGGCGGGTGACATAATAACTCGGAGATCTGCTACAAGCCAATCCTGGTAATAATCCAGGGCGATGATGCTGATCTGGAGATGACTGTTACAATCCCGAATGATGCCATTTTGTAATGGCGCGTATGTGAAGTAACGAAATTGGTTGAAATTCATTAGTTACTTAAAACTTTAACTGCATTACATCTAACATTGCTGTCACTTGTAGATGTTTATAACGTGCGCCGTATTTCTTCATTTTGTAATAAAGAATCTAAACCCTACCTAACTATGAGCCAGAGAAATAGTTCTTTCATTTATGAAATTCTTTTTTTACTTAACCGCTGGGTACTGAAAGTCACAAAGAATTTTACTGCATCACTGCCAGTCGCAAAGATACTTAATGTTAATTCTTTAGTGATAACATTATATAGCGATTTTTCGTTACGGAAATTACTCGTATTAAAAATAATGCTTCATATAGCCGGTTAGCTCAGTAAAAATTTTTCAACTGAGCGGAAGTTTTATTATCATCGTAAACTATTTGTAGCTTTTTGTTTTAGACAATGTGAAACGTAAATACTATAACCGCCTATTCCTCCATCTTGGCATAACACATAATATACTGTTACATTTAACATTTTCAAAGTACAGAAAAATTACGAGGAACTAATTCCCTGGAATCTTAATATTGATTTCCTTGATTAGAGAGTCTAATATGCCCGCTCCAAGTTACTGATTTATTGGTTTGTTTATAATTTGATCATATTACTTTTAAGAGTGAAAAAGCTCCTATTTGATAGGGATTAGAATAAACGAATCCTGAGCGGGGACATTATAAAATACGCTCTAATGAAATTGTGCATTTAAAATATTGAGAAACTTATAATCATTCATAATTTCTGCCTCATGACATCCGTGCTTTTTAGTGAGGAGGTAACTGAAAATTTCTTAATGTCTTGAAAATTATTTTAATTTGGATAAAGGAATACAAAAAAATTGTAAAAATAAGCACAAAGGTGGTTTCAGGAAGAACTGATTATGAGAGATGATAATGTGAATTCATAGGTAATTATAAATAGACTTACTTGAATAATATTTGGTGTTCTTGAGATTCGGAGAGTCGACGCTAGATTAAAAGACTCAACGACGAAATATTCATTCAATATTCATACATTACGTTCATCAGACATGTCCGTAAAGTTCATGTACTTCTAACTGGTTAAAATGTAGTTAATGCCTGAAAAAACCCGCCGCAAATCACTCTCATTCCCTTCGGCTTCTGATTACTCTTTGAGCTCCATTCCAAATTATTCCGAATCACTCGGAAACGTAGATACACGCTGATCGCATTTCTAAATATTTCGTTATCTCAATTATTCCATTCAAATCATCATGAGAGGCGGAAATTTTTCAGTTAAAAACGTCATTCTGAACTTATAGGCAACAAATAAGTGAGGCGGTACAATTTTTCTTTCGGGGTTTGGAAATAACTCCGGCTGCTCTCAGGCCGAAGAAATAAAGCAATTCCGAATACACGCCGTTATCATCTCCAAAAATACCTCGCACTTACGTTGTCACACTGTGCACACGCTCCACTTAACCTCCTTCTCGATATCCCGGAGTGAGCATGCGCTCCGTTTGAATATGGCGAAAGAATTTTTTATCCGCTTCGAACAAATTCTTCCTTCCAGAAGTGTATCCGAAATCATGGATTGATTTTTGTGCCTAGCGTGTGTATGTGTGTGTGCGTGCGGCAATCTCCCCTACTTTACTGGGATTGAGTTGAGTCCGGTTATTTCTGAAGGGCAATTTCCGTTTCCTGACGTCACTCGAAATGATGCTTCCTGATATTCTCCTATCTTTCGAGCATAAGTCTCGCGCCTGATCTAAAGATCACTGCATAGGAAGCACTGTGCCTATTAAAGCTGTGTCGCCTTTGGAGATTAATTAGATCAAAAGGTAAAAGACGATAAATTAGCATGGCATCTTAACTTGTTAACTTGGAAAATTTGGTTTCTTCACCACGATTGAAAATATAATTTCCAATTTTTACGGATGTTTGGTCAATGGTTAACCAAACGTCCAGAGAAATTGGATTTTCTTTTTAACTAGACGAAAAAAGCTTCAACCTAACGGGTGATTCTTTTCAATTAGCAAAAATATTTTCCAAATATAAGGTTTTTTAAAACAAATTCTTGATTTATAATTATAGTGAATTAATGAAAATGTAGTACACTTTATTTTCCATTTGAAATACTTTTTGAAAATGTTAACTTCCTCTAAAACAAATAGGAAATGATAGATAAAGGTACCTAAACGATGTGAATGCATACTTCTTAGTGCATTTTACAAGTTTACCAGTAAATATTAAGGCTCTAATTGTCCGCGTTTATTGAAAAGCATCAATTTTTCGCAATTGTCCCTTTTTGTGGTGGATGGAGTGGGAAAATCCGTTTTCTTTCAAACCAACGAGGAACATATTGCTATTACTCACGTCATTCCTTTCACAAGGCCTTAAATAATTAGTCAAACTAATGTGAGTGTATCTCCCACACCGGTAAAGCTTGAGCAGCAATATCCACACTACCTCAAAGCGGAGACACACCCCCCCCCCCCTGGGCAAACCATGGGGTACAAATTGGGAGTCGGCCAAACGAATAAAATTTAGGGCGAGGCAACTCTTCTACATTCCCACCGGATTTAGTATACGTCAACCTTTACGTACGTTCTGTTTCCTCGAATCCTTGGAGAACCAGGAATGCTTCGGTGAGAGAATATTCGCCATCATATATACCCGTAGAAGTATCCAGTGCTTTCGGTCTCAATCATCACTCCCACGGGAGACCCTCGAGCACATCAAGATAACGGGCTCGCCCATATCGCGTCGCTCTGCGCGACATCAAAGGCTGGTAATCTTATGAGAGTGACGTCACCAGAGAATAAATATATGCCTATATATACACTCGATATGTATGTATATACATATATATATATAAAGAGAGAGAGAGACAGAGAGAGAGTGAGAGAGGTTCCAGTGCTCCGCAAACTTTCGTTTACTGGTCTGCACACCTCTCGGGATATGTCGAAGTGAATATCGGTAACCCACGTGAATTAAAAGTTTCTTTCTCTCTCTCTCTCTCTCAATCTCCCTCTTCCGCCTCTTGTTAGATATATCCCGCGGCGAACCCTTCCCTTTGTCCCATGAGGCAACAAAATTTTCATGGACTTATCCACGTCGTGGTTTGTATGATATATGCTGCCTGCCACGGGAAACGCCGCCAGGGTGTTTGGAGAGTCGCGCGTTGTATCTCTCTGATGAACGTCTATTCATCAGGTTGCGGGAGGGGAAAGCGATTCGCGCGATCGATTGCTCCCTTCGAGAGACAGTTCGTGCGACGGGCGAGCCATCGACAAGGGGAACAAGGAAGGAGGGATCGAAGGCTCAAAATGATGAAATCGATCGCGTGTCGAAATTATAACTTACGATACGTAAGGGCAAAGTAGGGAAGAAATATCACCGTGAATATTTTGATACTCTTTATCACCGACATGGGTCAGCATAAAACTGTCCCGCGTAGCACATTTCACATTGTTGTACCACCTTTGATAGACACCTTATTCATCACAAAAACTATTCGCCAACCATTCCCTAACTCCAATCCCATGCAAGCACTATGCTCGTGTTGCATGCTCTTTCCAACGCAAAGCCCATCGTCATTATTTCCTTCCCCAACGGTGTGTTCGCCTAATTGGTCATTGTATAATAAATGATAATTGTACCAGAAAACAAGCTATAATTGAAAAATTTAAAAAACGACTGCGATGAATAAGAAGAAATAATTTTTATAATATGTATTCTATTAAGCTCGCGACCGTTATATGAAGTCCAATGAAGGGCCACACATCAAATCCGGAGAAACATTCAGTCGCTATGGTCATATTGACGGGAAAATGTAACACATCCGGTAATAAATAACCTACGAAACTCCCAGTAACGTATCAAATGGTGTTTCTGATTCAAAATCAGCATAGACGTTAATTTTATACGATGGAACAAACATAAATGTACATACGGCCTCGGTGGCGGCGGGGCCTCGTCTGCCAACCTGGAGGTCGCGGGTTCGAACCCCGACTAGGTGGATTTTTCAATCTCCACCTAGCCCATGGATGTGTGTGTTTCTACCTTTTTATTAAAATGTTATAGTACTCACTGTAATTGGCCTATTATTGCTGTTTGTGGGCGATTGTAAATAAATAAATAAAAGAAATACATTGACAGCCGCTTGAAACATAACACTCATTTTTTGGGATGTAAATAATTCTCGAGGTAATACTTAATCAGTAAACATTCCATTTTAGTTTTAAAAATAGCAATAAATAAATCAAAAACATGTACCACAAAAATGATAACAATTGCTCTCACAGATAGCAGCCTTGTAGATGTGGCAGCCCGTATGTGGAAGAGAAATGTGGGGAAAGTGAAATGCTTGAAGATTTCCTCAACTAACATCATTTTTCGCCGAATAAAAAATGAGAGAATGCATTGAGGCCTGTGCATAATCTAAAATGTTTTGGTATAATCTAGTTTAGGGTCTTGGGAGCCAGTGAAATTTTTAGAACCTGCTCAGACGGCAATGGGGCGATAACGCACTCTGTATGGTTAGGCGCTGCAATGACAAGAAGGAAGGAGCTTACTTCCTCGGCCAAACTGAACGCACTGCTGCTATTTCTCCCACGGAAAGTAACTCATCCTGATGAAAGCGGACCGGTGCTCGGTTAAATCACCCATGCAATACACACTACCGTGAACGGTTTCAACCAGCAGGCAAATCACGACTAGGTTTCATCGCGCAAACATTTGAGATAAATAACAAACAATAACAGAGAGATACAATAATCTCTGAGGGTGTAAATTGACGAACTTGAGGTGATGATGGACGATTTAATTGCCAAAATCTCACAGAATTTTCGTTTTTCTTTGATTCGACTACACTCGATAACTAACGAGGGTACTTAAGGTTTATAAACCTCTACAATACGTGAGAAGAAGGATTTTACCTAATGATGCCGTGCTGCTGCAAAACCATGATCATAGTTAATAAAACTTAATTGTGGAAATGCAGTTTTTGTTCACCTATTCGAAAAAAAAAGAATCTTAACAAGTTAAGACTGAAACCATTTCTTATACTCGAGAAGACTTGTGCGTCGTCCACGGAAACTTTCATTTGGTTAACATCGAAAGAAATGGCGTATATTGCTGTTGAATTACCGTCATAAACAGGAACTTCTTCTAGATAAAAAGGTCTCCTTTTCACTTCCTTCCACGATCTACCGACACTTTACCCAACAAATCATCCATAAATAATTAAGTTTCAATTCATTCACTGTCATTAGTATTTCAATCCGAAGATTGGTTGACTGCAGCCCCCCATCCTTTCCTATCTTGTGCCAGCTCCCTTACCCCACGGCAGTTCTTTCTAACGTCTCCTTAATTTGCCTCGTATAATTGTTTCCCGGGCTTCCTCGCTGGGTCTTTCCCCTTATTATATTCTCAAGAATTCATTATGCCTCAGGTTGTGTCCTATTCACCTTATGCTCCTTTTTCTTATCGTACTCCAAATTGACTTCTCTTTTACCGCTCTTCTGTACTCTTCTTCGTTCCTAATTCTATACGTCCTCTTGATCTTCAGCATTCTCCTCCAGCACCATGTTTCGAAGGCTTCAACTCTTCTCTGGTCTGATTTTCCAATGGTCCATGCCTCTGATCCATAGTGTAGTATTCTTCATACGAACGTTTTTGCATACGAATCTTCTTTTGCATACTAGAAATTACTTTTATTCCTATTTATTCTCATGTCGTCTTCCTTCAGTACTTGTTTCATTGTGTTCAAGGTGGCCTGTTGATCCTCAGGTTTCTCTGCTATAACTGTAACCCGTAAAAGAGCACTGTTAATTTCTTCTCCGTCCGCTTTATCGGTCATTATTTCCGGGATACTCTGCTCGCCGGCTAAGATCGTGGGTTTGTATCCTGCCCTGAACACGATTATTGATTACCCAAACTAAATTTTTCTGAACCCCAGGAGTCAGCAAAGGAATGCGGGAGTAAAATTAACCGGCAAAAGCAATATAGAAAACCGGTCTCCTATGATATCGGAAAAATGCTAAGGAGAAAAAAAAATGGTTAACGTTGACGGGAAATCACGCTCGTTATCAACATGACTATTGCGTAAAGTGATGGTCGTCCATTTCCTTTAGGGAATGTCAACACTGTTAAAATCAGGAAATGATCGACAATTAAAAAAGTTGTTCGCAGTTGGCGGAAGCCGGCCCACATATACGGGTGCAAAAGTTCCGCTTTGGATGTCCCGATCTAATGAAAGGCACGGCCACGCAATGAATGGCTTCGTATCTCCCCCCTCCATCCCCCCCATCCGTGGGAACCGCAGTCCCCGGACGAATTTTCCCCTCGTCTCGACGCGAATTCCACCCGGGCGGACTGCCAAACCGGACTCGGAATGACCCGGCGGGGACCAATTTCCTCCGCCCTTCGACACTCACCGCTTGATTTGGGGGAGCAGCTGCTGGGAGGCTCGCCGGAGGCCATCCACGCACTGTCGCCTCAGCTTCCGGATCCTCTCCCTCAGCTCCGGGCAGTCCTTGGACTGGCCGATGTGGATGAGGAGATCCCTGAAGAGCGCCACCTGGGAGTTGCAGTCCGATATCAACTGTGCGGAGAGAGAAAGAGAGAGAGAGAGAGACGGTTGGGGGATGATGAGTGCGGGGGGGAGAGTTCGAAATGAGTGGCCACGCCCCCCCAC
>WURS02007689.1:0-12504 GCA_011762765.2 Rhinocypha anisoptera | reverse complement strand
CGGTTGTGGGTGACTTTTCCTGATCGCCTTGGAACCAGGTATTTTTGCATGCAGAGTGGTTAGCCCTACACACAAGCGTCCACCATTAACCAGCCGGAGTCGTTTCCAGGTACGCCACGAGGAGGCTGGTGGTCCGACTTCCATACCCACAACATTATTATTATTATTATTATCAATTCACTAGTTGGATGTAGGATTTTCATATATTCCACATAGAATCATACCCCATATTGCAGCATCTCTCTCCATCTTTGCATGCTTCATCCATGCCATCATTTATCATCTGTGATCCAGCTGTTGTAATCACTTCTCCCCTTTCATTAGTGTCTAAATCAATCCCTTCTGACTTCCTCCAGTGTTAGCATTTCATCTGAATAGAAGTTAACCCTCTCCTTAATAAGTCACTTGAAACTGGTCACAGCGATTTTTCCTCTGCAAATGAAAAATCAAATACCCTCTTGCTTCAGTGTCTATTTTTCAGTGTAATGAGATATTAATTGACATACCTTTATTTAAATACAGTATTTTATTTTAAATTGTCAAAATCTTTGACCTGTATATCAATTTATTATGTTGAATTTCATTACCTAAATATGTTTTGTCTTAACCTTTAAACACTTGATTTAAATTCTGGCAAGTGTGCTCCAATGCTTGATTTAATTTAGGACTTTAAACTTTTCTTGCACCAACTTTGATAATCTTTAATATTTTTGCGAACTATTTGAAATAAACTAACCAAATAAAAAAGTATTCTTTCAAAAATGGTTTACATAATCTTATTTTTGTTATCTGATTACATTTACAAGTGATATATGAATGCAAGTTGCTGCTGCTTTCGGATAAAGAACAAAGTTTTGCTTTTTGAAAGAACAATTTGTTTTTTGATGCTTTTTTGTTTGAAATTATAGTAAATGCAACATAAGTGAAAGTACTTCTCACTTGAAAATTAGTAACATTTTTTACTGCTTTGTGGTATACCTTAAAACAGTTATGTGCAAAGACCCATATTGCATATTTTACATGCCGTCACAGTCCAAGCAAATTTCCCCTTCTCGGAGCAAACGTGGCATCTTTGCTGATCTCCCTTGACTGGCCAGTGTCTATTATCTTTTGCCTCCAATCGCCATAGTTTCATCATACTTGCACTTCAGGGCCTTATACCCTCTTGTATGTATAGTGAGGAAGTGCTGATGCCCTAGCCTCGATAAATCCTCTCATCAAGACTGGCTGAAATTCCTGATGCATTGTTTTGCTACCTATGGAGCATAGGATGATGTAACTGTTCATGCTGTTACATTGATGTGGATGGTGCATAGCTTTTTTGTTCACAATTGTGGCGAGCTGCATCATAACTCATAGCCATTCTACCTCCCTAATCAACTAAATCAATATGTTTATTATCCTCTACAATAAAAGGTGTCATGGCATTTCCCAACTCATCACTGAAATTTCCTTCTTTTGGTGACACCATCAAAATTTGGGCCCATACCAAAACCCTTCAAGGTGTTTCCCCTTGAGGCCATCTGTACTACGCTTTTACCTCATGGGTATTTAGAATCCAAGAACGTTTTTATCGCATATGCCAGGAATCGTGTGAGGGAAACGGAATAAGCGAGGGGGACTCAAATATCTTACTCTGAGATATTTGATTTCAAAGGCTTCCCATTCCAGAAAGAGGTTGACTAAGCTTGAGTGCATAAAAGTTCCTTTTGGTTGTATTCATCATATATGTAAACATTTAGTTCTACCTGTTGCAGTCTAGTTTCAATTTTTTGTTCCTATGTAATATGTAAGTAATACCACCCTTAATGAGCACTGCTAATGACACCCTTGTATTTGATAAAATGCAGCTGATTGAGGACAAGGGTTTATTAGTCGTTTACTAACATTTCTTATAGCTTTCTTTGGATAATCACTTACTTGTTGGAATCACAATTAGTATGAAGTATAGTAATATCTCAATTATCATGCCAAACATAGTGATAAGATTTCTTTAGGGTAAACATTCTACTTATACCTCTTTGAGATTTTAAGGTTTTTGGACTTTTTATTTAAAGAGGTCATTCCATATGATAAAGTCTTATAGGAGTACATGATTAAGTCATTAACCTTTCATGCCACAGCCCTAAATCGGTATAGTCCCTGCATACGTCTTCTGTGACAAAATGAAGGAAAAATTATCAAAAAAAAAGGTTGTCTGTACCAGGGGGATGCTTCTGAAAACTCTAAATATCGGCCATTTGGCACAAAAGAGTTAATATGTAATGCCTTTTAAATCCTACATTTTAAGAAGAACTTAAACTTACTAAATTATTAAATATTTTAATACTATCATTGTTTGGAGGTCGTGGGAGCCCAGTGGGTAGAGTGCTTGGCTACTGACTGGGGGACCCGGGTTCAAGACCCGGTGATGACTTCAGACACCTCCAGCTAAACACAAGCTGAGTGATTTCTCGGGCACCACATCTTCATGGGAAACCTCAGGCGGCATGGAGAAATCTACCCTGATGTGAGAATTTCCACATGTCGTGGGCTTAGTACTAGGTGAGCTCTACCCTCACTTTACATACCAACCTTCGGGTTGTGTACTGTGGTGGTGGAAGAAGAACTATCAAAATACATTTGATGACATATGCCAAAAGAGTTTGTCAGTAAATTTATCAACACCTGGTGCATAGAAGCATTTAACAGTCTCTTCTCTATTTTTTCTTTATGTATAAGAATATTTCAAAAGTAATGTGGCTAACACCACAATTTGAAATCTCCAATTCATTGGATTCCTTAGGATCTTCTGTTTAACTCCCTAGTTGCATAATATGTATATCTAAATTTTCTCATTCAAGTGCAGAGAAAATATTTGACTATTTGTAGCCTCTCTAATTTTCAGGTCTCAAAAGGTCAGGCCAAATTTTATGGCCTGACCTTTTGAAGAATGGTTCGAATGATCACAACTCTTTTTGTTCTGGAATAGGGTCCTCCTTTCTATTGTCATTTGGGAAGATTCATGACCCTTAGGTGAAGTTGGGGTATGATTTCTATCCACTAAGTTTTATGAAATTCTTTCCTGACACACCCACAGTTGTATCTAAGTTTTGGTAGCATGCATATACTTGCATACTGTTTTGTATCAAATTAATCAGCAATTATGGAGAAAAGTAAATATGAAGTGCATATTTAAATATATTTCTGAATGAAATATATTTACTCTGGTCATTCAAATCTCCACTGCCCCACCCAGTGAAAATGGTCAAAACAATTATAATCATACATATATCGTAAGGATCATCCTGGATTGCAATGGTCTGCAACCTGCTACACAATATTTTACTTGCACTTGAAGGGAAGAATAATCCCCTCTACTGTTCTCCTGCACACAGCTACAGTGAAAGAACAAGTTTTCTGCAGCTAAAAGGATAATGTAATATTTCCTTTAAAAGCCTTCATCAACACTCAACTCTCAATCTATATTATACTTTTATGGAAGTTATCCATTACATTCAGAATAGGCATACATTTTTGCAATACATCGAAACCATTCAATTATCAAAAGCCATAAATACAATCTCTACCAGCTTGACCATGCAAATAACCTCTATTTCAGAAAAATAAAATATTCCCATTTACACAAGTACTCAATTAGATTGAGGCCACCATTTTATTATATGTAATATCTGCTGTCTTTATCAATCTTTTCTTTGGGTATTGATTGAATAGATACCAGAGATGTTATGCATTTCTTCTTGCACTATCGATAATTCCCCAAATAATTCTTTTTCTCTGGTCACATATTTTAGGCATGAAAATTCATTACTGCATATCATCAAATCATGACTGTCCTATATTTTCAATTTATTTATCAAGATCTTTGAAAAACACAGTATCTCTCATTATGTCTTGCAACCACAGTGCAATTTGTAAATCACTCATATTTGGCATAATTTTCTCTTCCAATCTGATTTTACTTGACTCAGCTGCATCACAGAGCCCTCTCGAATTTAAGGAACTTCCAAGTTTATCCAAATTTCTTCTTGATTCCAAATAGAAAACTTAAGTAGATATAATCCAATTTGCTTGAAAATTCACCTATTTTTTTATTCCTCTGCATTATCAACCTAATTGAAAAATGTCCTACTCAGAACTCAAGGGGAAGTTATTTTCCTTTATTGACTGGACTCTACATTATCCCCTTACTATTTGGGTTAGTAAAGTTTATATACATTAGTGTTGGTGACCACTTGAAGAGAAAAAAATTGTTAGAATGATAGTCATTCCTTAGTCACCGATAGAAGATTTGGCACTAATACCTTTCATGAGTAATGAATGAACAGTGTCCATTCAATGACTTTAGGAAGGATTTCTCATCACCTCTCCTAAAATGTGGACCTCACCAAAAAGAACTTTATAGTGACTTATTCTCATCACTTTCATGGTGAAAATAAGCTAGCCCTTAAACAAAGAACACTGCTGTGAGAGATGGGATTTTTTCTTCATTTCTGTCAAGTGAAAGTTAAATGTGGGACCTTGGTTGGCAAAGAAAAACACTAAAAATTAAAGATGACCTATAGGTCTCCAAAGATATCCCTAAACATGGTGGGTTGACTGGACTGTTTCAGTTGACTTAGGAAGGGTGAGTAAAAAACAATATCTGGACTTTGGAGGGCTAGGAAGGTTAGTGGAATGAGGCATATAAACTTGGGTAGAGAGTTCATTAAAAAGCACAGGGAAAAATAGACACCTGCACACCTACCTAAAACTGCCCATGCTAATTTTCCCCTTTCCACTATTAATGGCATAGCCATGTTCATTTTAGAACAAGATACAAATCCATCCTAACAGCTTACTCCTATTAAATCTGTAAGAAGGCTCCATGGTGTGATGTATAGGAAGAAGGGTGTCACATTAACTGACCTGAAGACTCTGACTGTCACACTGGCGAAACCATCACCCAAAAAAATGGGCACTGCTATCATGAATATTTTCTTGACATCTATCAAGCATAGGAAAACATCCGGATTATGATGTGTTCTGCTCTATTAATTTTCCCTTTATTATTACTGGATTCTCCCTCCTGAACCCAAATTTATCTTCTCATAGGAATTAATTTTCCTTCGTCTCTGATTAAAATCAAAATATCTTGATAATGGTCTTTTCTGCTCTATTAATTTTCTATTCATCACTACTGAATCCTCCTCCTTACTGACTGACCTTCACTAAGGAATTTTCGCCATTATTCTATGATTTTTTACTGATACTCATAAAAATATCTTCACATTCTTCAAATGAGACTGATTGACCCATAATCCTTATTTACTTCTGCTATCAATTTTTTTGGATTAATAACTAATGATTACTATATAAAGTATTCTGGCTAAATAGTTAGAATAATAATTAATAATAATAATTTCTTTATTGTTCATATTGGTTAACTACATGCTAACATAGAACTCATCACATTTAAGAATGTAATATACAAAACATTACATAGTACATAGATAGAATGTAGATATAATAATGCTACAAGATACTGGTAATGTAAGAAAAACAAATATCAGGACAGTTTACAAATGGTAATTATTAAGTATTGCAGAAGAGGTTGATCTACTATTTCTAAAACTATGTTGAAAATGTTAGAGTGATTGGTGACTCTCAAGATAATCTTTTAGCCTATCATAATAAAGTTTTCAAAGATTTTGGTGGAGTGGTTGACCATATGGAGGGATAAAAACCCAGGCCTTTATTATTTCCTTTGTTTTTTTTCAAAAGGGAATAATAGGCTTTTTTCTGCAGGTTTAAAAAAATCATATTTTTTTGTACATGTCTAAGTACAGAAGAGGATACTTTATCTGATGAAAAGAGCACACTATGATGATGTTATCTGGGTTTGCACTACATCAGTTGACTTTTTCTGACAACAGTATCACCTGCGTTCCAGCAGGCATTTTAGGTTGAAGGTCAGCAAGAGTCAATCAACATGCTGCAAACCTAATAACATGGAAACATCATCACATCCATTCCATGAAAATCTAAGAATGGAGAGCACTTTATGACTGTACTTGGAATTTTATCCATGTAAATATGTATGTACTAGCTTTCAATATATAGGTTTGTAAAATAACTTTTAACTTAGAACTCTGAACAGGGAGATAACAATTATCTATGTATTAGGAATTGTGAAAGTAGAAGTGAAACCATTATTGTAATGGTCAACAGTAGTTAGCGGAGTTACATTTTGAGAAATATTTTGCAAAAAATTGGATGTCAGCTGTGTGTTGTCAATAATTGTTTTCTCTGATGGAGTCTTTGTTGGAAGTAGAGCAGAAGATCCATTATTTTCTGATTTACTCAAATTTATGATGTTTCTTTTTGATTTTTTCTTGCATTTCTGATTCTTTTTTGTAGTCTTTTGGCCTGATTGATTGACTGATGATATTTCTTTTTTAAAAGAATGTAATAATAAACTCATCAACCTTATTTTTAACCCTTATAGTGCCAGCCAGCCCTTATCACCTAGTATATGCAAAAAATGCCAGGGTTATGTCGTTGAATTTTTTGATTTACATAATTAAATATGATAAAGAGTAATCTACCAATCAAGGTAGGTTTTTGATGAGCATTAGCTTAGATTGACCATGTAACATCTAACTTTAATCCCTCTTCAAATCTGCATACTTCCTATCCCCTATAAATCTGTCCAAAATCCCTATTCTCTTCCTACCCCTAACCTGCTTAACCAACATTCTGCCCTCTATTACAACCTTCAACAGCCCTGCGTGTTGAAGGTTGTAATAAATTGCCTCTGTGTACCCCTTCCATCCACCTTTCCTGTCTTTTTTGGATTTCTCGCAGCAAATACCACTCCTCCCCTACCATTCTCAACACTTCATTCGTTTTTCTCTCCTTCCACCTCACCTCATCTATTTGTCATCAAACCCACAACTAAAAAGCCTCCAATTTATGCTCATCATTCTTCCTCTTGGACCAGGTTTCAGATCCATATAGTAATACGCTCCATATTAGGGTTTTTACTAATCTTTTCTTCAAGTCTTTATTTAGGGACCCTCTCATCAACTCTTTCCTTTTCGCAAAGGTCTCTTTTGCTAATGCAATTCTTCATCTGATATCCATGACACTACATCCATTTTCCTCTATGATGCTTCCCAAATAATTCAACTTTTCTACCTGTTCTAATTTATTCCCTTCCAGAAAGATACTTTGCCTAACCTTCTTCTTGAAAATATCATTACCTTTGTCTTCTTACGATTAATTTTCATCCCAAACTTTGACATTGGTACTGTAAAGCATTCAACAAGGTCTGCAGTCCTTTGGCTGAATCACTAATTTTAAAATATATATAATATATATTAATATCAATTTGTTAACATATTTTTATTTACACTCCAAAACTTGCAGGGATATTAATAAATTAATATATTTTTTATCTCTTAAAAAATTCAAGAAAAATTATATATTAAACAAAAATTCAGGCTGATAGATCTGCCCACTGGCACTAAAAGGGTTAATTGATATACATAATTGTAGTTAAGTTATTGAGGAGATGTGATATAGGTTGTATTTCATCTTTTTCACATTCTGTAACACTGAATTGGACTTTTAGAGTGTTTTATGGGAAAGTATTGTCAAAATTTGTTATAGAAATTATTAAAACTATCATTAAAATTGACTTGAGGAAATACCTCTCACCACTGCTTAAGTCAAATAAGAAAAAAGGAGATATGTTGGCTTGAGACAAAAAAAAGTGCTTGTAAGAAAGTCTCTTGAAATGGCTTGAAGAAATAAAAATACTACTGGAACACATAAATAATTTGAGATATGTCTCAAGCACCTTACCTTGACACAGAATAGACTAAAATTTGTATCTGGTAAAGATGTGGATACATTGAAACTAGATGCACCTTAATAAACCTGATGGATAATTACATAGTATTTATTATTTTATGCATACAAGAATTTACACACAGCAGAGCTGATAACCCTTGGCTTCTTTAAACTACATATATGCTCATTATGGTTGAATGCCTTATCCAAAACATTCACTAATTTCCTCTATAGTATTTCTTATTTATAAAAAGTGTTCCCTTTCCTTATTGACTTCCTCCCTGCACCACAGCATTGTCAAATATCAACTATAAAAAACCACAGAACAAATTATAACAACATTGACCCACAAATATAATAAAACAATTATAATACAGAGAAAATATGGTATATTGTGAATCAAATTTTTGGTACATTTTGGTTTTGAGGTATATCATACATGCTTAAGGCATAAAATTGATCTGATATCTGTATGGTGACAAACATTTTAATATATAGTGAGAGAATATTTGAATAAATACATATATATGTATATATAAAGTCACATTTGAGGGGTTTTATTGATCTCGAATTTCTCTAAAGAGAATTTGTTTGGGGGCTATTCATTAGAGATCCATTTATCTTTTTTGTATTTAACTTTACATGGAACCTTAAGTGAGACCTTCTAGAAGGAATTCTATAGATGGTGTTATGAACTCATTTTATCCTCACGAGCAAAGGTTTCTTAACTCTATAGTGATTTTTATATGTTTACTAACATCTTTTTCTACATTTATTCTTCCAGCTGAAAACATACATGTGCAGTTAGATGCTTTAAATGCTCTTGGAATTTGCTATATGGAAAGAGATGATCTAAAAACTGCTATAAAATATTTTGAGCAATTACTCCAATTATCCTCACAGAATAAAATATGGACAGGAACGTGTGAAGCACACCAAAATTTGGGTCATGTGTACAGCAGGTGGGTGAATGAAATACAAACAGTAATTATATATAATAAAAATTTTTATTTTTCAAGAGACTATGATATATGTGTATTTTCTTATGGACATATGAACTATTGTCTAGTGAAAATAGGTAATGAATTATAATAAATAAGGAAAAGGATAGGGTCACATAAAAGAATGAACACACATTGTAGTTAGGAAAAGGGGTTAGTGATGATTTCAAGCCAAAAATATTGTCCAGGGCTAGAACTCAAACCATGAGCTTTTGATTAGTAAGATTGGAACATTGGTTTAACAAGATTGGAATTTAGGAAAATTTCTATCAGAAGGTTAGCTGGAAGTGAAACAAAATATGAAAAGAATGACCTATATATTTTGTGTTTATGTGAGATAATTTGTCAATGATAGTTAGATTTGCATAGTCATAAGTTATGAGTAATATACATACAAATATGGTGATAATAAAGAAATGGAGAATGCACAATCGTTATTTGTATGACTGACTATGATAATTACTAATGGTTATGAACAATGTTACTCATAGGAAGATACTAATAATTCAATCATTTCTCTATTCAAATAAGGAATGATGGTGAAAATATAGAAATGATGCACAATGTTAATGATGAGCCATTGAAACTAGCAAGAGATGATGAAAATGTAATAATAGTGCTGGACTTAATTGAAAGTGTTGAATTCTTATTACATATTATTATTCAATAGAAGTGATCATTTTGGTTTGGGAGAGAATAATAAATAGTTAGGTAGATGGAAAATAAATTATTATAACAAAATGAGTTGGTTGCTAAAACTTATTGAATTCATAAATAGAAAAAGTTATACTTGGTAGGCAACAAAAAATAGGATGTATCTCCTTAACATTCCCTGGCACAGTTATCCAGGTTCAGAAATAGACAGATATCAGAAAAGTTCACTGTGGAGGCCGTCACTTGTGGAATTCCATGATAGAGTGATGGTTTTTTAATAACTACTACATTTCCACAAAAGATACAAAACACCACTGGTTTTGGCAATGATCACCATCATCTGGTCACCATCACCAGATGATGGCGATCATCGCCGAAACCGGTCTTGTTTATATCTTTTGTGGAAATATAATAGTTATTAAAAAACCATCACTCTAGAGATCAGAAAGTTTTATTGGCAAGACTCAATGTAACAATTAGAAGAATTAAAAAAAATATGTTAAAAAGAATGAATGGGAGCCAGATCATTGAAAGGGATAACAACCAAAAAAGGTCATTAAGGAAACAAGCAGTGAAATAATTGCAAGAAAAGGAAGGAAAATAAGTTGACTGGAATTAGGTTAAAAAAGAGCTAATCAGAAGCTTCTAGAAGGGTTTTAAGAAAAAGAAGGAAAGGGAAAAAAGCAGAGGTTATTGATGACAGAAGAAATACTGACATTTATGAAACATTGAAATAAGCTAAGTCAAGGAAGAAATGTGGTAGAAACGTACGTGATCCAGAGCTTATATGTGTTGTAAATGATGAAGAGATAGGATTCCTATTTAGATGTCTTTATAACTCAGTAGTAGATAAACCAGGCAATGACTGCATGCACTGTGGCTCAGGTGGTATCTATGCCCCCTAAACTTCAACTCTACATCCAAATATTCACACCATGAATAGTGTGTTTGAGGTCTTTCAACTGGGATTGTGTCTCAGGAAGCTGATGAATGGATATGAATGGTTCTTCCTCTGGTGATGAAAGATGATGCATTGAAACTTTCTTGGGTTGGGGAAGGAGATTATATGGTCAGTATATGTAAACTTCCTATGGCTTGAAAGTATAAGGTTTTGGTACTGGGCTGATAGATTGGGCCATGACATTTTTTGAACATCCCTAGGGCTGATGGATCAACCCACTGGCACTAAAAGGGTTAAGTTAATCTGACTCACTTTTGGTTGCTAGGATGTGTAGTGATATTCACAAATTTTTCTTTAATTTCTCCTAAACCTTCATTCCTGTAATCTTACTGGCTCCCTGGCTCTGATCATATGACAGATGTTGTCATTGCTATGACAACATGGTGCTGGTGTGTTTGAGTGCACCAGAACGGTGTGAAAGTTTGTGAGTGGAGAATGTTCCAAAAAATGAAAATTATAATTATTTTTATTCTATCTTTAAGGAAAGATTTATACAGATCAGATTTGTAGGAGCTAAGTAATAAAATAAATGATAATTTAAAAAATAGGAATATACTCTGTTGACAATCCAAAGGTAAAGAATGTCAAGAAAATAACTTAACCACGTTTCAAGAGCTGGCTGAATGATTTAAATAATTTTACTTCCAAAGCCATAAAAAAATACATTGACCATTAACAGTGATAGGAGAAAACCATAGGTAAACCATCAGGTTGAATGAAAACTTGGTTAAATGAAATAATTTTGTTATACAGCCAACTAGATAAGGGAGGTTAATTCCTTCTCCAATTTTGGGTTCAATCTGACATCATTTAATATTTTTCTAAACAAATGTAAAGATTCTTTGGTGGGAATAGGTTCTTTGCAGGTAATTATCCATTGAGAGTAACTTGGCAATGCTAGGAATTAATTTGTCTTTAAGAATTTGATAACGTTCTTTGGAATACGTTAATATTATAGGAATGATTTTATTAAAATATAAGAATTAAAGAGGTAAGCAAACACAAATTATTTTTATAGCATATCAGAATTTATCTTTCAGCTAATATGAAAAAGCAATATAATAATTTATATAAATATAAGTATGTATAGTATAAGGCAACTCATTATATGAAGTGAGTATTATATTTTTGAGATGTTTTGATTAGAGCATGCCTTGAAGAATCTCTATATGTCATGTAGCTATATGGTGTTTTGGAGAAAGGTGTTGTAGGTAAGAAATATTTTGGTTCTCCAGTGGCTGGAGCACTCAGCTTTAGGAAGGGGGAGACCCAGATAAAAATCTATTCAACACTTTGACACATCAAGTACCCACCAATGCAAAGTCTCCTAATCAGATTGGAAGACTCATATATTGTTAGGACACCTGCCACAAAGTTCCTTGGTCTGTGGCTTAGTGAAAATCTAAGTTGGGATTACCATATTGATGCAAATCTTAAAAAATGTCATCTGGAGTCTACATGCTACATACCCTCCATTTCACAGTAAGCTGTGAGGTTCTAAAATTGATATATTTCCCAAAAGTACAAAGCTATTTATCATATGGAGTTATTTTTTGGGGTCGATCAACCCATGCTAAAAGAATATTCTCAATGCAGAAACGGGCAATTAAGGCAATTTGTGGTGTACCATATAGGACTAAGGGGTGACCACTATTTAAACTTCTGGGTATTCTACCTTTTCCCTGCATATATATCATGCAGTGTGCAAAATTTGTTAAAACAAACCCCATGTACTTTGAAGCAAATGAGGATAGATATAACTATAATACACGCCGGAAAGGGGATATACATATAATAAACTGTAGGCTAACTACTTGCCAGAAAGGTGCACACCACACAGCTTCTGTAATTTATAATAAACTTCCAAATTTTATAAAAGCATCCTCCACACCCACCATCTTTAGGAAAAGATTGAAGGAGTTTCTACTAGAAAACAATTTTTATGACTTAAAGGAATACCTCAATGGAGACTAAATTTGATGGTTTTTTAAAAAATAACTTTTATATAATTCCACAAATAAAAAATTTACAATTCACGACCGGTTTCGGCGA
>WURS02007670.1:0-12508 GCA_011762765.2 Rhinocypha anisoptera | reverse complement strand
ACCAAACTTATTCGAAAATGCTAATAGCAGTATTTTAACTTTGTAACTCATGAATACCATTCAGCAGCTCTTCTCCCATCGAAAAATCATATGGTTTATGTATATGAAATGAATATATATTTGTGGTCATGGCTATTGGCATCTATTTCATCATACGTAAAAGGGAATGTGACCGTAGCAAGATTAGTATGGAATTTGTCAAAATCTGAAGAAACGAAATTTATTTATTTTTATTTTATGGATGTTAAATATTTTTTAATGTAATGGACAACTGTGAAAATTGCTCATTTCGAGAATGCGAATAACTCATAAGTTATTGAAAAACGGCGACAGAAATTAGATAAAATTATATAAAATACTGGAGCCAATGCAATCCCTTCTGTTGTAGAGTGGCCCACGGAGACCCTACAGAATATTGCCCTGTTTTGACATTCCTCAAACGGGATAGCAGAGCCTGGTGGACAGAATATAGCCCAAAAATTGTAGCCATAAAATTATAATGAACGCAAAGCTGAAAAGGTTTCATAGAGAAATAGCATATGTTTCGCCAAACTTTTTAATATACTATCATAATTAATATTTTTGTATTTTATTGTAACATTATAAATGCTCATGGATTGTCCAAATTAATGCATATTGCTTTATAATTACACCGTTCGTTCAGGTGGAACATAACAATTGCTGAAGCAGAAAATTATATTAAACCAAATGCTTCATTTGGAACGTCCAGAAATGTTGAGCAGAATCACAAGTCAGTTGCACATTAAAACCATTCACTCAAAGAGGTTTTGCTTTCCATCATAGAAAACATCCTATCCCTAATCGAAAACAACTAGGTTTCTATTTTATACGCTTTGCTGGTGGATGCAGTTGGAAACAATTGTTTATTTTTAATCTACGAACTAATGTCTGAAAGTGAAAAAAACAACCTGAAGGAGGAACGAGCTTTTAGATAACTCTCCTAGTTTGTGATAAATATACGCAATTTAATCGAAAAATTTCACCGATATTCTTCTACTGCTAGAGTCGCTAAGATGCTCACAACTCTTTGCAATTTGAAGTGAAACTTGAAGAATAAACCTATCCACATAAAGATTTGACTTGAGCAGCATTCTCATTAAATACGCGCGGCATAACTGGCCACCTGTGCGCACAGAAAGTTTCGTCGAGAACACACTCTAACTTGGGCCCGTGAATACTTATTACAGTTCTAATTCCAGCCCCTAAAAGTCGGCTGAGAGAGCATATCCAACGCAGGCCATTAAGGCCCTCCTCCTCCAAGAAATCGGATCCTAAACAACGGTGGTAAATCAAGCATACAAGAGTCATTATGCGTGTACGTGCAAGCTGCAAAAAAGAGTGAAAAGAGAGCATGTGTCATCTGACAACAATCGCACTTCAATTGTTTTGTGGAATGCATGAGCTCACATGTTTGCCCATGAGTGTTGCACTTGGTAGGCTCAAATATCAATCTCAAAGTATCATCTCTCAAACTGCAAGTCATAAAGAAAGGTCTTTAATGGTGGAAGAAATTTTAACAAAAAAACACCTTCAGTATCAAGGTATTTTTTTCGAGTGGCAGTGGTAAATCATTTTTCTTCCCAAAAATAATAACCCTTAATTTTATTATTTGAATATCATTCTAATTTTTCAAGCGATATTGATGCATTTCGTCTCCGCACACATTTTCTCATAGAACAGCACATGGTAACTGTAGTGCAAGTGTCATAGTTTTTCCAACATGAAGAGAGGCTTTTGACAACGATTCTAATTGATGAGATCGTTGTCACTTTGAAGTGACATTTATGAAATGAGTTCGCTGCTCCAGTGAATACGGCATCTCGCAACCAGAGAAAGTTAATTTCCTGCCGATACACAGAGGCCTTTTAAGATGCATCTCCCAATTTCCCCTGAAAGACTAGCTTGGATCAGACGTGGAGAGACGACTGAATGACGACGCTTCTAGAAATCAGACCCGAAATGAGCGATAAATGTCGCTACCATACGTATGAAACTAGGATACATATCGAAACTATCTGTCTACGTACATGTACTGACGAAAATGGTGAAATAGTAGACAGAGGAGAATTCAAGTCATTAGAGACAATTTAATATGCCCTAAAAATAAAAATAATATCGATTAATTAATCATTAGTGGCAAAAGCTGTTTTCCAGGGTAAATATTCTATGTGCATGTAAATATGTATATATTTGGACGAATAATTGCATTAGTATATGTGAACTTAGCGAAAAGGATAGATTTGATGAGAGGGACCTTAAATAAATACTTTAAGAAAAGAGTAGTGAGTGTCCTCGTAAGGAGCGTAGCGTTACATAAATCCGAAACTTGGACCGTGGGGAAGGATAATGGGCATAGATTGGAGGCCTATAAATGTGTGCCTGGCGACAGATATAGGAGGTGAGGTGGACGGGGAGGAAAACGAATGAAGAAGTGCTAATAATGGTAGAGGAGGAGAGACGGTTGATGCGCGAAATCCAAGCAAGGCAGATGGAAGGGGCACTCGGAAGTTATGGGTTTGTTGAAATTTTGTAATGGAGGGTAGACTGTTGTGTAACGGAGGTAGTCGTAGGAAGATAATAGGGATTTTCGATAGAACGATAGGTGGTGGAAAATATGCAGATTTTAAAAGGCATTAAGTTTAGATGCAGCGGAGAAAATCTATTTTTGCCACTTTGCGGTTGTATCTGTATGAATGAGTGTATACCATTTAAATGGGCAAAATAAATCAAAAGATGATAAGTATTCAAGAAAAATATTTTCTATAATAAATAGAAAACCGATACCTCGAAAATTTATCACAATACGAAATTCCAGCGCATTTCATTTAAAATTGAGAGATCATAGGACTCCTTATTAGCATGATAAAATTCGTTTTTTCAGACGTAATTTTATCGAGCCATTTCATTATGAAATTATACAACACTTGGTTATTCTACAGTGGTTTTTTTTTCGTTCGCGACCCGGAACGAGGGCCATCAGAGAATTAGATAAATTAATTAATACTGGAATATAAAATTACACCTGAGCGCACATTAGCTTTTACACGCTAATTGAATCATGACATGTATTCATATACGAGTAATAGGAGATCGTATTAGAGATTGAGCTACCTACAAAGGGGATATAAAGTTCCCAAAATATAATTCGAGTATATTCTAGCCCGGAATATCAACTTATATGAGACTGAACTTTCCACCAAAATCAGATATCCCCCGCGTAAACTCTAGATAAACTAGATTATTCTTGAACCTCACGTAATGGATTTTGGAGGGATTAGAATAGAAAAATTTTCTTTCTTTAATCCTTTTCATCAATAACGCCTATATTATTACATTATTCGCCTATATTTTCAACGTTTTATCTTCTGCCTTTATTTGAATACTGTCAAAAGATAATGATAAAATATTTCCACAGATAATTATAGAATGAAACATGATATTTCCATCAAGGAAATGGGTTTTACCATTTTCTCGATGGTGCCTAGGTTGCGTATTTCAGGTCTAATTTCTTAACTCTTCATCCAATGTGGCACAAAGTTGCCGATAATTAGATAGAAATGTGACATTTTGTATTGTATCAGCATGAGTAACATATTTCCGAGATGTACGAAATATTTTAGAGATGAGGAATAATTAATCACTGCCGACTCATGGCCATGAAAATTACTTTACATGTTTAGGAACACATTCTCGCATATTTATCAGTGATACCTTATTTGTATGGAAAAAATAGACTAGGCACCTGATGATGATGCCTATGCGTCAAAAATAGTGGTTTCTTAAGAATAAAATGCTATGGTACATACTAAGCGTTTTAAGTTTGCATTTTCCTGCAAACATGAATTTCCACATAGTTCGTGCCTAAACCAAGAAGTATATAATAAACAGATAATTCATCGTGGTGCATGGTTATATATCGAAGAAAAGATTCAATAAATAAATTATTAATTGCAACATATGATCTCCAGTTACCAAAATTTTTCCCTCATCTCCACTCCAATTATGGTTTGATATTTGAGACTCTGGTTCACCTCGTCATAAATCACCTAGTCTCTCCTCCGTCTGAGGGGAAGCTTTGCAGCACATAAAATTACAATAATTACATTCGGCTCTGGGTGTCCAGAAGGCATAACCCGAATTTGAACCCGGGTCCCCAGTGCAATTTCTAAACGCCCTACGCGCTAAACTACAACGTCGCTGTCCTCAACTCAACCACCGATAAAACGTTATTCCATTAACGGTGTCACATGCGCTGTGTTTCGAAGCATAACCACATTGTCTGCAGTGACTTCATAGCTTGACGGGCTTTACGCCCGACGGCGGCAAGTGCTAAGCATTCCTCTGACGCCATTCATTTGAGACACCATGGAATAATTGCGTGGAGAGAGTTGGAGAGGGAGACAGAGCGAGAGACGAAAAGAGGGAGAAAGAGGGGGAGAGAGAGAGCAGACGTATGTATGAGAAAGTTTGTACAATGTTACACGACTACGCTTGCAGTTTTTCTCCTTTTCCCAACGTCTGTCCATTGATTTTCCTGCATTCACTTCAGAGACCGTCTGGTGGTTATAGTCATGAAAGCAAGGAGACAATGGAGTCTATGACACCACGAACACCGGGTAAAAAACCGTCGCCACATCCTCATTTTGATTCTGAAGCTCGTTTTTGGAGCACTTTTTGGGCAAAAAGGCTAGCAACCTCCGGGAGAATTTTTTTACCTCACACTTCAAGCGTACCGAAACAGTCATCAATAGATATTTGGCGTAATATTTTGGAACAAAGCGTATAGGAAATTGTAGACGATCAAAAAATAGAGAAAATTACGCATGACACACCAGAGAATTGGCTACTATGGACGAATTCTATCGCTTAGTTAAAGGGAACAGCTTTTGTGTAGCCCATGGATAATAAAAAGAAACTAAAGAAAAACAACCACCGGTAAGAAAAATGTTAAAGCATAGACCGTTGAGATGTCGCTTTACATATGTGGCTAAAAATCCAAGTTTTAATTAGTAAGAGCCTTGACAGAAAGGTGAACAAACTCTTAAGGAATTCCGGTACAGAAATTTTAAAGGAATGGCTGAGCTATTATTCAACAGATTGAGCTTTTGCTACTGAATAAGACGCTTGAAATATAAATCAAATGCCATTTCAAATTCGACGCCGTTGTAAAAACAGATAAAATTTCTACTTAATACAATGAAAAAAACTTAATAGAGTAATGCATGCGTGACATGAGTTTCTATTTAATGAAAGAAAACAGAGAAATGCGTTCGCAAAATTTCAATTAATACGTCAGCTGAAAAAATAATAAGTTGTAGGAAAAACGGTCCAGTATACTAAGTACCTGAATAGTAGCAACAGTTATTTTTTTTACTTTTGTAGTTATTTTACTGAGATATTTTAAAGCACAGTACCAAAATTGTATGATAGATATACCCAGAAAGGAATAATTAGCAGGAAATTTTCCGATTAATTAGAGAATTATAGATTATATTTGTTTGAACAAGATTGATTGATTTAAAGCACATCGTTTTGACATTCATTCTGAATATTTATCATTTATAATTTTTTACATTCTCATTTCCAAAAAACATTACCATCGCTAATAGTCCCAAGCATATTTGTTTAATTCTATAACTAGCATTGATTTGAAACACCTGTGTTTATATATTTTATCAAGAATTAACATTTAAACCTAAGGACTAATTACTTCATGCCTTCTTTAAGTTGCAGCAAATAGCCATATGCTTTGAGAAACATTAAACATTAAACGTTAAACATTAAACGCTACCAACAATGCTTTCATCAAACTAATATTCATAAGTAGTATCTAATGTTGAAGTTTGCAATGAAGCTAATGTTTATTATATACTGAAAAGCAACTCATTATATGCCACAGCATACAAAGATAAAAATTTCATCTGCATTAATTTATAAATAATTATATCATTAGATTAAGCGCATTACAAAATTCCTGAATAAATGCTCTAAGTATTTTCCTATGCATTTGCCTCACCTTAAAATAGATTATTGAATGGATGGCAATACTACTCATAAAATAAAAAGTATGCTTATCTCTTCAGGTAGAAAAAACACAAAATCTCAATATAACCAAACATGAGTGCTTTGCTTTAACGGAGGCAGTTTTGAATTTATCTATGAGCTTTTTGCGTGAAAATGAGTAGTTTACCATATAGGCATGGATATTAAAAATACTACACTGAGGACAAAACTATTTTTGTGGCACTATAATAATCAGGATTGTATGGAATTTTTGAAACTACGAATTCCGTCTATTTCAAAAGTTAATCTCAATATATTTCGTAATCAAGCGCACGCTTAACTATAATAAACACATATAGTGTTTTAAGTATATATTCTTACTTAATGATATATATAAGAATAGAGGAATAAAATTTGTTCTATTAAGCGGTTGAAGTGATTGCAGTTGGACAAACGTTGTACCTGAATTGAAACAAGAGGAAATAGAAACACCATACTCAACAAACTTAAAACAGCACCAATGCAACACACGGTGTCTAGAAATTACTCAAAGAAGCCAAGAAAGCCCGCCGAGTAACTACGTTAAGGATAGTTAGTGTCGCCGACGGAAGAGGTATATGCATCTTGGTGGAGGCGACAAAAAGTTAGAATGTTAATGGAAATGACTCCTTCCGATTTCAGTCAAAGGCGCAGGTGTTGAGCAACTTCTGAGAGTGCCCAAGTTAAAAAGTGCCACTGGCAATTCTCGGCACCGATGCAATTTATAAAGAGCTCGAAGACTGGAGACTTCTGGAGAGCATCTGCGGTTTGTTCCTCGATAAGATGGAAACAAACATTAGATTCCAAACGGGAACTGTTATGGAGCAAACACGGAGCTATAGTCTCTCTCTATCTCCTTATTTCACGATAAAAGATTTTGTAAGGGAAGAATATTTTTTAAATTTGTTTATTTTGTCACAAAACGTATGATGAATTTATATAAAATTTCATTTGCAGCCAATAAAATAAAATAATGAAATATATGTTCTGAGAAAGTTCAAAGGTGGTTTAGATTAGGGAACACGTTGCACGTGTCATGCATGCAATCGTATCCCTCGCCGAAATCATCAAAAGCATACCTAAGACGAACCCCGTAAACGTTGGAATAAAACTTTTACCCTCTAACTTATTGCAACACAAACACACAAACCATGACTCATTCAATTCCTCGGAAAGGGATCCTATCCCATTTTGAGCGTGCCAATGAAAAGCGTAGAGTGGGGATAAACTCCTAGAGCTTAGCTAAGGATGGTTTCCATACGTACCGGCATAGAAACCCCTATTTTTTCCCTGCGCAATTTTTTCCTTTTTTTCCAGGAATCTCAGGAAAGAGGAGACTGCCGCGGATTTTTTCCCGAGCTGATTCTCCTATGCGGAGGAAGCTCTCCTCCCTTCGACTACGTGTTCATCTCCACGCCCCAGGTGCAGCCAGAAGCACTCGATGGATACCGAAAATACCTCGGGGCTAAGTCAATATGTTCGCCAATCTGTTCGGAATCACTGAAGAAGAAGAGGAAGGTCTACGAAAAATTTGCATTTTTGCTGTCTCTATTCATGCTAAAGCTTTCCTTTCAGCTCAACTTTCCGCATCGATGACGAATAATGGTCTAATTTTATTACGGAACGCTGCAGGATTGAAAAGAACGGAACGCGCCGCTTAAAAATTCACCATCATCACCCCTCAAAATATTTCAGGTCATTGACGGTATCGGAAAGAGAAAATGGTAGGCTTTCTCCGTATTGATCCGGAAGTAACAACCGAAATTTAAGGTAAAATGAAAAAAATAATACGCTACATGAGAAAACTGGAACTGAAAATCTAGTGAAAAGAGATATTTTAATAAGCTTATATTCTATAATTTTTTTCAATTTTTTTTATTGATGGGGTTGGAAATGAGTGCTTTCTTGTACCTGTTTCGTCTCATTATATCGACGGAATGGTTTACCTGAACACACAATTATTCAGTAATACCTTAGGCCCTGGGCCCGTAACACGTTTGAACTGAGTTTATCATTCGTATAGAAAATATTCTCGAAAATATGTTAGCAAAACTACTGAAGTTTGTGGGTCAAATTTCATCGATGCAAAATTTTCCACTTGTACTCCAGAATTACTAATGTCTAAAATAAATATGGTAGCCCTTTACTTAAATATAATGTCCCTTAAGAAAGCATCTTAAAAATTAAAATAAACTATCACATTTTTAAATTCGAACATCTCAACGCAGAGCATATTTGCACGCTTGTGAAAATTTGGGTATTCATGATAAAATATAATATCAATTTTCTTTTTTATATGATACTTTTATTAGAAATCAATGACCAAGAACAACTCAATATATATATCTATACATATGAATATATACATATATATATATATAAATATGCATATACATATATAGAAGATATGTGCATATAAGCAGCTTGAAAACGGGCGGATAGCGCGAAACATTGGAGTAAGTTTAAATTTGTGCCGTCCTCTATGTGTGTTCCTCTTCGTCTCCTGTATATCTTCTACATATTTTGTACATCACCGAAATGCTGTTTCAGCGTTCTTACTTATATATATATATATATATATATGGTAATTTCAATTATGGCTCGTTTTAATGCATAGGAAGTGCATGTCGTGAAAATTAATAAAAATATTTATCTAACCCATCAGTTTTATCCACTTAGCTGTACATTTTTGATTGGACAAAAATTTAAAATAGACTTTTCCTACACCTGGGAAAGAATAGAGTTTTTCTATGATAAACGAGAATCTGAATTTTTTAATTGATGAGAAGTCTACGAAACGATGAAACTCTCTTCAACCATTTTAAAATCTTATTGAGCCAATGGGTTACGCTCGGAATATTTAATGTGAATATATCCATGGTTGTTTGAATTAAGAAAATAATTTAATAGAATAATAGTAACCATAACAGATCTTATATATTAAAATAAATTAATTTAATAAGGATATCACCTGGTCCTGGTTATGAAAAAGTAACTTCTCCTAATCCGATTACTTTCTCAAAATTCTCCGAACCACCAGAGAGACTAAGAAATAACTATTAAAAATTTAAACGTCTGATGGAGATCGCACCTCCAGATATGGAGGATCACAGATGAATAAATCGAGGTTGTATCGGGTTTATGGCTTTCTCTTTCCCCCGCTTCTCCCACAATGCAGCGGCCGATTGCAGTAATCTTTTCCATATTTTATGCCGTGTTTTGTACCTTGACAGCGATGATTCACACCTCACCATTGAGATTTTACGCGTCCTCGGGAGTGTGGACATTAGTCGCGTTTCTTCAGCGAGTTTTGGTCACATCATTATGACTGCGATTAATCCGTTTTCGCAAGTTTCGACGCTTAGAGGGCGGAAGAGGAGGTAACTTCCCCCGGAGTCTCATGGAAGGATTAAACCAAGTCAGAAATTAAAATCCTGCATCCATTTAATCGATTTATATAAAGTAGCATTTGTAATCAAAGTGTCCCAGTCAATGTAAATTGGCTAAGTGTTTATATTTATTCGTGTAAACAAACGAGTTCCCTTTATCTACGAAGTTGAAGGCCCCGCTTCAGACTACATTCGTACGCATTAGAAATTCTAATGGTGCTCATAGATATCTACTTCGCAAGAGTATCGCGTCAAAGAAGAAGAAAAATAAAAGCCCTCAAATACAAGAATGCAATTATCGGAGAAGGCCAACAAGAAAAATCGGAATACATAAAAAAATAAAATACAGGCTAGGGAAACGAAATTAACGAAAACGAAAAGGTTCTTGGTTTACTGAAACAACAAAAGTTTTTAATGCCATAAATATTATTTAAATATTGGCCACATAGTTTGTACGCAAAGAAGATCCCTGGCTCCGTAGTAAGTTGTCACCTTGGCTACACACACTTGTAAAGGATTGTTTTGGAAGCATAGTATAACTATGAAAAAGCTTTCCTGGAGAGGATAACAAGAGTAGCGGCAATTTATTACGTAAAGAGTGCGAACTAAGATCCAATAAATTGAAGAAAACAAAGAAAGGTAAAGGTATAGGCGTTAAAAAAAGGAAACGAAACCAAGTGTTTCAACAGGCGCTTATACACAACCATCCTATTCAACTTAATAAGCAACGCTTCAGAACTGTGTTAGAATATGTATTAGTTCTAACATAATTTCAAAATCTATCGCTAATTGATGGATAACCAATTATATTAACTCATCGTTATTCTTCTCATTTTCAAGGGGAAAATTCATCTAAATACAACGGTTTTATAAATTACAATGAATAATCCTCTCCCTTGTATCCACCGTATCATTATCACGGAAGAATAAACTCATGGGTTCCGGAATCATGGCCAAAGCATGATATAATGAAAATGAGTAACAAAAAGAGACATGAAGACGGATAACAGAGCACTGAGTCCAGTTTGAGAGAAAGAGTTCATTTCGATGGGATTTATTTGAGATAAAATGTCTAATACAATTGTCAAAATATGACGCCAACAATATATTCTCCAGATATAAAATTCCAGACACACAAATAGGATTGTAAAAAGACGAAAGGATTTGCTTAAGAACATAGTGGAGTATGTGAAAGAGAGTCGTTAATAATGCCAAAAATTTTCAGATTGTTACAACATAAAGTATTTAGGTAATGCAAATGGCTAAAATAAAAATCAATGTCGGAAGGAAACTTATTTTATATCATACTCTTCTACCTGTAAAAGCCGTTTTCAGCTAAAATTTACAAAGGATTATGCATATAAGTATTCTTCTATGCCAGTGAAAAGTTGTCGAGTAATTTTAGGGCTAGAGGTTTATGTAAAGTCATTGGTAAAAGTTATAATAATTAAGAATAAATTGAGAAAAACCTTAGTAATTTCCAGAATGTCTAAATCTACTTTTATAATTTTACAATAAGTTCCTCCAACTGATTTATAATTGAAAAACAGTTTTTAGCCTTATCTTAAATAGTGATAAAATCTAAAGTTATATCTAATTATTAAATGATTCACTTCATGAATTCATCAATTCATGACTCATTCAAGAATTAGAGAAGGAATTTAATTCAGCTACATTCATTTCATCATTCAATTACAATTATATTCATTCACTCATCTACTAGACCATATCTTCACTTGAAAGGCACTAGAGACACTTATGAACTTGTCCGAAGAAACAGTCACCTTTAATTTTAAATGTTATTAACGTGACGTAAATATTTGATATTATATCGCTTACGTTTTGTCCTCAAGAAAAAGATGTAACGAATTAAGGGAGTAATTAAGGGAAAATTAAAATATATATATACATATGTATTTATCATTCGGAGAGAATGCATGGATGGATACTTGCTATAAGAGTGGAATTAAATGTCTCTTCAAATTCAGAGTAATCATTTTACCAGAATTCATTTAATTCATAATTCAATTAAACAACCCTTTACAAATAATATTTTTTTAAAATATGATATTTTAAATAATAATTTATGTTTAACAACAAATACAAGATATTTATTTCTTTAATTTTTTTAGGGTGCTTCGACGACTTCATTTCGCACCTCTTCAAATTGACAAAACTCTATTTGACAAACACGACAACCATGCCATAGGTGGGGCTCGAACTCGCGATCTTTGTGTTAGCCAGCGAGCTCGCTAACCTCAGGCTAACCCGCTAGACTTTTATTTCGACTTAAAGGAATCAAAAATAACTAATCGTTGTAAATTACAGAGTTGCTGACTAGTTAGTAATATTTCAGAAAGGATACTGAATTCAAAATCCTTAAGCGGTAACAAGAAAGGATAAATTATACAATTAGGAGAAGGACAGGATCTATGGCCGTCAATCACATTTAAAAATAAGAAATAATGTACTCAAGGTCACTCTGTTTGGGAGGCCCAAAAGAAATGGAGTGGGGCACAATTCCACTTTGGTTTGCTGAAAAACCCTTATGGCTCAAGAAAGTGCTACCAAAAAGCACAGTTGATTCTGAAAATCGTAGGGTTTTAGTTAAGACTTCATAACGAAAGTTAATTATAAAATCTAAGAACAGCAAAAAGAGGAAGAAAATGGAAGGTCCCGAGGCAAGGAGATAATATTTTCCATTGTTTCCATGATAAATTGAAACCATCACGTCCATTAGAATGTGATTGTGGAGCTCATTTCTTCCTAAACATCTACTCCGTATTTGAGGAAGGGATACTCTTCATCAAATCCATTATTGCCTAATTGTCCCACCGTATTATGTGAGCCACGTTAAGTGTTTCAGCGGGAAGGAAAGTTCCAAACTTTTACGTAAATCGCTCAGCAGCGACGGTATCGCGTAGGGATGTGCGAGCGGGTTTGCGTAAGAGGAGGACGAGGTGGAGAGAGGGAGAGAGAGAGGGATAGAAGGAGAGAGAGGGAGATAGAAGGAGAGAGAGAGAGAGAAGAAGAGAGAGAGGGAGACGTGGAGGGAG
>WURS02007649.1:0-12509 GCA_011762765.2 Rhinocypha anisoptera | reverse complement strand
ACTCGATTTGAATCGAATTTTTTGCATAACCATTCAAATTATGATTACTCGTGTTTCACCTCGGCGGCTTTGCCGCCTTTTTTTTACAAGAGGCAGACGGCGCTTTAGCGCCGGCCCTCTTGTAAAAAATAAATGTTAACACGTTAACACCATCTTTGGTATTACTAAGGTCAATTTGGACATAACTCAAATATCAACAGTTGCTAACCTTGCCCAATTTACGAACTTGGGTATGCATAAAGTTTGTCTCCATTCAACGGAGGTTTGCCTTGGAGTTCTTGCAAACTTAAGGCTCAGTGAACAAGAAAATTAGATGTACAGAGCAGGGCAATCATAGAAGTTGGAATAAATCAATGCGGTTTTGTCAAGTACAGAAGCATTCGTGACGCTATCTTTGCCGCAAAGTAACTGATGGAAAAACAGAAACAAAAAGAAACTTCCTCTTGCTTTTTTAAATATAAAGAAAACTTTTGATTGAATGTTTCATCTAGTCAGTTTACGGCACGTAAACACAATTCGTAGAGTAGAGTATATGGCCCAAACCACCAAACCATTTGTTGCCGGCTTAGGAATCTACCAAGCATCCGCGCTCTTATCACTAATTTTTATCTTGTGAAGGACATCTCTAATAGCAGTATCGAAACGTAGCCTCCGGAAACTCTACTGTATACAAAAAATGTTGCCGTGGCGGATAAAATTTTACAAACATTTAAATCAAAAGTCCATACGTTGAATGAAAAAGTTTGAATACTTTGTCTACAACAGTACAAATTCAAGTTGAGTTGCGAATTGCAACTTGTAATTATCCCATGAAAAGCACATCAACACACAAAACCAAATAGGAGTGGCCAAGGATAGGTGGCAACAGCTGATATAAGTCCGTGGTGACAGAAGAATGCCTCGTCGCTTCAAATCTTAAGTTTACAAGTAGTGCGGCCGACTGCAAATGTCCCTAGACATAAAGTCAACTAAGCCGGTTGCTAAAGTGATAGAGATGAAGATGAATACCATTGAAGGTCATCACTTGACTCGATAAAGTCTCATACGAGAAGGTGCGAAACACCAATTGAAAACAAAATCTATGAATAACCACATAACCAGATTTGTACTGAATATATAAAACAAGAGAAAGCTACCAAATAACCAGCCAAAACTACGCTGAGGTCAAACAATTAAAGCATATTTTAGCCAGCTGCAACTATCTGTCAAAGATTAACTCTTTTGATCCCAAAAGCGCTATCGCGACATATGTATCCCGCTCACTCAATTAACGATATAAGGTTTATCTTTTACTCTATTTATATAATTTATAATCTAAAGGTAGACAACTCTACTCCATAATGAGAGTTTACAAGAAACTACAATACTTAGCAAAAAAGATGATAAAATACGGTAAATTTAGTTTGTCTAGAATTTGTTTGTTTGTTTCACAAACACCATTGGGAAATTGTTTAATTTTTGTTTTATAAATTGTTTAATTGTTATTTTTTTGTTATTTCAACTTAAGTTTAAGCAATAAGTAGCTATAATTTATGTATTTTCCTTTTCGATAAATTACGTTTTATAGGACAAAATCCGGGAAATGGTTAAATAAGCAAGATTTATGACTTTGTTTATTCCATCTTCACCAGAACATCAAAGCCACGTATCCACTCTAGCCGAACAAGCTAAAACTTGTTTGTCTAAATCGCTTTCCCCGTTCATTCCACTCATTTTCTTATCTCTACATTTCTTCCTTGTATTTTCTAGTTAATCAATTGGATTAAAAGAAAGAGAGAGAGAGAGAGACCAAGTTCGCAAGTTCATACTTCCTTGTTTTTCTGGTTCGAATGTTTTCTTTTATTTTTGGTTTGTTTATGTGACCTCTCTTCATCTTTCATTTCTCTCTCTTTTCCTAGTTTCAATTCTAATCTTTTGTATAAAAATACTGATAGATAAGGCGAAAGTAGGAAAGAAAATGTTCATAATCAATAATAGTGGTTGTGAGTTAGTTTGAACTGGCTTAAACCGATTTCAAATCTTAATAGCTACGTTCTAATTTTAGTGAGTTAGTATATGCGAATATTTAGAGAAAACCAGTTTTGATAAGCATGTTTATATGTGTGAATATTTAGCTTCCTTGTTAGCTTTTTAATTCAATTCATAAAAGTATTATTATTAAAATAATTAATTTAGCATATAATGATTTATTAGAATATGTTTATAGTGTGTGAGTGCATTATTGCTTTTACACAAAAAATTTAAATACCAATGCAATCATTTTTCCGAAAACTTTCTCGATCCCTTCTCCTAAACTTATTCGAACTAGCATAAGGAAAAATAACAAACAAACAAAATGAATTGTTTAGTTTAAAATTAATTTCAGAAATATATCTATAAAGTGTCAATTAATTTTAATTAAACTTCTCAGTTTAACCCAAAAGCCAAAAAGCCGTTTTTAATTTAATTTGGTTTTTGTTTGGGTTAAGCTGAGAGTCCTATTTTAAGGCATATTTCGTTGTTTTTTATAATATTGAATGAACATAAGTACATGTGGTGTTATGATGTAATCTAGATTGTATTTTGTCTCGATCGTTTTCTCAATCTCGTTCCCTGTCTGGCTTACACCCGTTCAATCACGCTCAACCTCGCTCAATTGCGCATCACATGAACACGGCAAGGAGATATGAGAGTTATATTTTATCACGACATGACTAAGCTCAGCCGAACACTGTCGACCTGACGACAGTTTGAAAACGGTTTGAAATCTTATCACCTCTCTCTCCTCATCCTCTCCATGTCTCCATTTCGATCTGGGTATTAGTTTCGTTTTGTTTTTCCCAAAATAAACCCATCACACGAGACAAAGTACACAAAATGAGTGCGATGGAAAGATAGAAGAGGCACCCGAGAGAGAGAGAGAGAGAGAGAGAGAGAGAGAGAGAGAGATGGAAAGAGAAAGGGAGAGAGAAAAGGAGAGAGGGAGAGAGAAGGAGAAAGAGAGAGTGAGAGAGAGAAAGTGAGAAAGAGAAAGAAAGAGAGGGAGAGAGAAGGAGAGAGAAGGAGAAAGAGAGAGAGAGAAAGAGAGAGAGAGAGAGAGTGAGAGAAAGAGAGACGCACACGAGTCCGTGGTAACCACCTCTGAACCCACCATCACCATGGGGACCATTCAACCTCCCCGATTAATAGAGTGTTTAGTCTTGCATTTTACAGATTACACGTTTGGTTTTTTTCTCTAAACTAAACGTCTTGCCACAATCAGTCAACCGATGATCGAGGGGACAGAGGAGAAGAAAAAAAAGTTCCGATATTGAAATACATATAAAAAGGGAGTGAGTTCGAGTAAAGAGGGTTGAGTGTCGCGATCAGTGGTTGGATTATACTAGGTATGTAGACATTTGTTGACTTCAATAGATTGACTATATTTGATTTAAATAGCTTTTTGAAGTTAAATCTTATAAATCTAATAGTTTGCTTTATCTTCACTTTCAATACAAATACTCTATTACTTACTCATTGTGTGCGTATGTTCTATTTTAAATAATGGTCTAAAGATGTCTACGGACACTGTGTATTTGACTCGCTTTCTACGTCGCAATATTCATTTTTTGTTTTATCTTTTTCTCGCAAGTACACTTTTTCTTATCTATTTATAGTTTATTTTCCCTTTCTCCCTCTTTCTTTTACTTATGAATGATGTACCTATCTCTCTCACTCGCCCTTGCTTTCGCTTTCGTTTCCACACGTGTACAGTGCCTGTTTCTGTTTCTTTTCATCTCTCTATCTCTCTCTCTCTCTCTCTCTCTCTCTCTCTGTCTATCACCAATTGATGATTGTGGTTCAAAAAGAGGGATCAATCGAACCCGAACCAGTATCTACCAGAGTGACACCACCTAACATACATTAAGACTAACACTAATAGTAACAGAAACACTAACATCAGACCCATTTGAACACTCGAGTACCTAACATGGTTTAGTGATGACTCAAGCTAACTTCTATAAATTTAGTTAATTAAAACTATTTTTATTATAATCTATTTTAAGGTTAGTCTCAATCCTAGGATTTATATAAATTATTTAAATTTATAAACCAAGTGTTTAATTTAAATTATATGTTATTATAAATTATAAACTTTAATAATTTATCTATTTTTTGCTTTTTATTATAGATTATCTCCGCTAGTGATTCTATGAGCTATACTCTCTTGTTGTTTTTAGCAAGAGGAAAATATCTTACTTAACCTCACTCACCAACTTAACCAACTCGATTTTTTTCTCATCTCTATCTCTTCTCTCACCCGAGTGATTGTTGTGTAATCATCACATCGAACAGCAATGGCCATTTTGAGCAAAGGTTTGAGTGCATGCTACGATACGGCACTGCTGAGTGGTGCTCTGTGGCGACGTGCCTGTGCCACTGTGGAGCCCTTCGGTTGGTTTGGCTCGTGCCATCACCACCACCGCTTCCAGAGTAGTGGCCGACGCGATGGCGATGCCAAACAAGTGGACCCGCTCGATCAACCTAACAAGGTAAGTGTGGCACGTTTGTTTACGTCATTTTTACCTATCAATATTCAAACATAAGTTGATACTATCAACTGTCGCTAACCATGCTCAGTTTTCAAACTGCTTTTGAGTAGCCTACATTGCTTTATGCGGGAGTTTACATAGAGTTTGCCATCATTTAAAATGAGCACTCTTGCAAACATAAGATCTAGCAAAACTCAAACAAAAATTGAATTAGAAAAATAACGACACTTTAGGACCAATTATGAAGTTGCTTTTGTAGATAAGTGCAGTTTTTACGGCGTTTGAGTTTTTCTGAGAGCCTTACATAAGATTTAGTTAAGAAGAATTTGAAGAATATTTAAACATAACTTGCTTAGACCTAATTAATTTTGAAATTTTAATATATTTATAATACGCTTTGTCACGTACAAATCAAGCTAAAAACTATTTTATTTAAGCCGGTGAAAACGACTAGTTGACTATATGAGTCACTAATTACATTACACTTAAGGGGTATCAGCGGCAAATATGTACAAGCATCTATTCCTGGGTAGCGAGACATTACCACCACTTGTAAAGAGTCTCGGCCAAACGGGGCTGGTCACGGTGGGAAACTGTCAACGAACTGTCATGATTTGAAAAAATGCCTGTCAAATAATCAAATAAAATAGCATTGTAATTTAGATGCTTATTTGATAGTAAAAAATTGCTTATTTTTTGCATTATGTGCATTTTTAGGTCTATTTCCAACTGACAAAAGTTTATCAAATTATTTTATAAACAATTTAATCAATATTTATTTAAAATTCTATATTAACCCAAATGATTTATAAAATTGTAATATTCGTCACACTAATGTCATATGTTTCATAATAAACATCAAGGAAAACAAGCAGGAAACAATGGAAAACAACAGTCTGGATGACATCGGTCCTAGTTCGAGCAGTTACTACACCAACATTCGCAAATCAATGAACCGTGACCTTTTACAATCGGCTATTGGAGGAAGTAGTGGTGTGCAACCTACCCCACGAACTTTGCACCAGCAGTCGAGCACTTCGTCTGCCCTCGCTTCGGACTCGAGCAACAAAAAGAACCAAGGACAAGGTGGAAAGGGTAAGCGTGACCCGGCTGATCGACTTGCCATTAGTCGCAAGTCTACCCTTTGGAACTCGTCCCTTTCGAAGGGTATCAACTGGTTCTACAATCAAGCTGCTATTGATGTCGCTGCTTCTAAAGTATGTTTGCTCCTATAGTTTACGAGTATATTATTACAAATTTACCTATTTAATTTAACAAAGAGTTGCAAATCAAAAATATTTTTTGATTAGGGCATAATTAAAATTCATATAAGAATTTGATAAAATTTTTTAACTGTTTCTAACCTTATCCGTTTTCAAACTTGGGTAGTCGATTCTGTTTCATACGGGGGTTTGCATAGGGTTTGTCACCATTTAACGGGAGAAAACCAAAGGCTTAGTGAAGAAGAAAAGATAGGGGTATAATAAAATTGTCAAACATTACTCTAGCTTTTCAAAAATGAGTCATAACTTAAATATATTGCCAATAACATAATAAAGTTATATAATTTAATTAAAAATTTGTTTGGTACCGTCTCTTGTAAATCTGACAAATCCAATCCTATTTGACAGCCCTCGGTGCGTCTCACCCCGGCTACCATCCTGTACTCGGGCAAATCGAATGACGGCACTCACTTGCGGGTAAGTGACAATCATCATACATTGAAACAGCGAACCAAAGCACGCGCTACCGCTGCTTCGTAGTTTAAGTGTACCTAGTCCATGTCGATGTTTTTTTTGTTGTTATCTCATCCACTACCCACCCACTGCTTGCCTACTGCTTGCCCACTGCTCACCCTCAATGCATTGCAATTGTGCGAACTATGGCTAACCGAGTAGGACGCTTTCCCAACCACACCACAGAGAAGTGCCATGTATCTGCAGAAGGAGTTGCCGGTGCGCATCGCTCATCGCATCGCTGGTTTTCGTGCCTTGCCCTTCCAGGTGGGCTGCAATCCAACTATCCTGGCTGTGCATGAGATGTACATTCGTGCTTTCTACATGCTCACCGAGTATCCCCCGGTAGGTTAATGTACCAACTCCACTAACCGTGTGGATTACTTCTCGGAAAAACAGATTAGATGATCTATTATTTAATGATTTTCTACAGATCAACACTCGCGATCACGAGATTGGCTACTCGGAGCTGTTGCGTGAATTGCTCGATGCCCACAAGAATGTGGTCACCATGCTGGCTGAAGGCTTTCGCGAGTGCCGCAAGCATATTCACGTAAGTTTAGTTTTTTGGAAAAATAACAAACAAAATTAAGCAAAAAGTTATCAAGCAAAATGTTTATTTAAAAACACATTTCATACTAATAGGATGAAAATCTGATTAGCAACTTTTTGGATCGCACTCTGACTTCGCGTCTGGGCATTCGAATGTTGTGCGAGCACCACTTGGCACTCTATGAGAACATAGAGCGACCCAACTACGTGGGCATTATCAATGTGACCATGAAGCCAAAGGAGATCATTGACTACTGGATTGACTACGTGCAGCAGATCTGTGAACGACACTATGGCCGTGCTCCGCCCTTTAAGATGACTGGTCACGTCAATGCCAGCTTTCCCTACATTCGCACTCCACTCGACTACATTCTGCCCGAGTTGCTCAAGAACGCTGTCCGGTAAGTATGCATATGATGAATATGACTTTTCTTGGAGTAGACTATAGCCTATTATAGTATATTGTAATGTTTGCGTTATTAGAAATATTTATAAATGTTGTTCTCACCTTGCAGTGCTACCGTGGAGCATCACTACAACTCGGCTCAGTTGCCGCCAATCGTGATCACTATCGCTTCAAACGATGTGGACTTTTTGATTCGCATCTCGGACCGTGGCGGTGGAATCCCACACAAACTGGTGCCCATGGTGACTCGGTATCACTTTACCACTGCTAACCAGTACGATGAGGACAAGCCCGACCGTGGACTGCTCGAGTCCATCATGCAGGTATGTTTTCTGGTCTCCCGAGACCGAGTCTCCCTATTTAGACATATATGTATATATAGAATAGCTAATTAGTATAGCTCGTTTTTAGCGTGCTTTTCGTTTTACGTGGTATGTAAACGATCGGTATTTTTGTTAATTTTTTATCTTAAAGTTTTGTAAAATTTTTAAATTAGATTATTGTAAGTTTATTTTTGTGAGATTATTATGAGTTAGATTATTGACTGGAATAAAGTAAACAAGACTAACTTGAACTTAATTAACTTTACTTTAATTTTACAAAACTTTAAGAAAAGAAACTAACAAAAAATACTGTTCATCCACTTATCACGTGAAAAAAAAGCGAGCTAAAGCAAATTACTGTTTTAATAAAATATAAATACGTAAAATTTTGATTAAGTTGGGCTAATTGTGTGATGTTTTGTTTTGATTAAATAATATATGTTAAATAAATAGATCAGATAAAATAGTGTTCTGGTTAAGTTAAAAGCCGCTTGTTTACTGAGCTAATAGTAAGCGTAACACATAAATATATATTTCAATAATAATTAAGCAGTGAAACAATTAAGGAATGAAACAAAGATTGTAATTTAGTTGATTTGTGATCAAAATATAAACAATTTCTATTCTAATTATTCTTAGGACACTTCAACCCGTGCCTCACCAATGCACGGATTTGGCTTTGGCCTGCCAACCTCACGTGCCTACGCGGAGTACCTGAACGGTGCACTAACCATCGAGTCGATGCAAGGCATAGGCACCGATGTCTATCTACGTTTGCGACACATCGATGGCAAAGCAGAGTCGTTCCGCATCTAAGGATACCTGTTGACCTAGAACAACAAATCAACTATATTTTAACCCTTTTACTCTTTTTACTGCACTTTTCCACAAAGTGAATTATATTATATTTTATTTTACTTTATATATTCTACAACTTTATAGCTCTTATATAAGTTTTATTTTCAATATAAGTTTATTACACAATTATATTCCAATATATAACAATATAATATACTTTATTGCTTTACCAATAAATAAATTTTAATTCATAATCATAGTTTTTATTAATTATAAAACAAAAATAAAAAATGTTTTACAATTATAATATAGATATATAGATAAATTATTGTGATTACAGAAATTAAAATAAAAATAGCAGCAATCAGTGAGTGAGAAAGAAAAAAGGAGAGAGGCGGTTTTTATACTACACAAAATAATATAAAAATAAAAGTGACAAGAAAAACTGGCAAACTGGTATATAAAAAACTGAAAAAATCACAAAAACGGACAAAAAATTATTAACTATTAGTTTGTGTGTGTATGTGACTCTTTCAGTCACATAAATCCAATCAGGTTATATGTGGCTTGTTTGCTTGAAAAGCAAAAGTTGGCAAAATTGAAAATGCTGAATAGAAACAAAAATAATTTTTTTCTGTGGTTAAAAATTGCCGCAATGAAGAATTATTTAAAAATTAGTATAGTTGTATTTTGAAAACTTTAAGAGTTATTATGTCAATAAACAATGTCAACAAAAACCGAGCAAATTTAAGTATTTTGGTTAAAAAACTTATTCATACACTGAATTGTGTAACGGCTAGTTTTGTTTTATCGAATTAACATCATGATGCTTATTTACTTTAAAGTCATACTTTAATCAAAAAATTAAATTCTTTTTAGTTTAACTGAAAAATAATTATTAATCATGTAAGCTTATAAAAACGCATTATACTTTTTCTTGAATCGCAATCACTGAAAAATAAAACTATATAAACGACTGTGCGGATTACTTAGTGGGACATTAAAAAACGGATATGCCGTTTAAAGTAGTGAAGTGTGTAGTGTTCCACTCAATCCACCGAAACCATGCAGGTAAAGTTGAAACACTTGAGTGTCTTCTTGCGACGTTTGCGTGCCTTCAGTTCGGCTGAGTTGTTGTTGGGACTGCCAGACGGACTGGAAGGTGACACGGAAGCGGTGGCCCGAGTCCACTGTTTTGCCCACCACTGCATCACAGCATCGAGCACACGTCTCGACTTGCCAACTTGATCTGCTGAGTAGCGATCCTCGGTGATCACGTGAGTGATCTGTCCACCGTTGTGTGACGAGAACCGAACCGATGGCTTGCGTTTGACCAACTTGGCTGGTGAGCCAGAGGAAGTGGGCGAAATTGAGGCTACGGGACGATCCAGTGCCACCCGAAGCTCCTTCGACATGTATCGGTCGAAGCACAGACAAGCCACTCGGTTGAACAGCTCGGTTACGTTTTCCCCAGTGGTAGACGACACCATCCAAAACTCGGCACCTATCTGCTCTGCCATTCGTGGACCTTCAATCTTTGGGTAAGCAAACAAACAAAACATGTTATGTTGTGATACTACACTGTTAAAAATACTGTCTGGTTATAACCCAACATTAATCACGTTCCTGGTTAGAACTTGACAATTCTCTGTTAAAAATTTTTAATTTAAAAATGTAAGTTTATAAATAAAAAAATATAAACGCTTATAATCAGACTTTTTTTTAAATTGTAGATTAGAAACCATACTTTAATTAGAAACTCCCCTCCTCCCGTATAGTGAGCGATTTTTTACTAAAAATCATTGTTCAATGAAAAAATTTGTGGAAAATTTTAACCCCACCCTTCCCCACATACTTACGTAATTATAGTACGACCCCTTACAAGCTAACTTTTCTTAAATTGTCACTTTAAAAAAAGAATTTATGAAATTGTAAGGTTATACCAGACGGTATTTTTAACAGTGTAGTCTAACCCAAAAAAAGTTTCATTCAACAACTAATAGAAATCACGATGATTTTATCTACCGTTATTTGGCTCAACCACTAAATTGAATAATTTTGTTTTGCCATTTGTTGTTTATGAATATTAAGCTTTTAAATAATAAAACATAATTGAAAACTTATATTCAAGGGTTTTAATAAAACAATATCTAAAAAGAAAAAGTCAACCTATTGTATGTATGTATTGCATGCAACACATGTATAGTTTACCTCAAAGAAAGCGACGGTGTCATCGGTGATCAGATCTTTCTTGGCACCAACCAGGAAGATGAAAGGCATCGAGTCGGGAGGTCCATTGGTGGGCACAGCATCGAGAATCTCGCGATGCCAGTGAGGCACAGAGCGAAACGATGACATGTAGGCGAGATCAAACACAATGATTGCCGCGTGTGCACCTCGGTAGTAGGTCCGCGTGATCGGACGGAATCGCTCGTGGCCAGCCGTGTCCCATATCTGCGGTTAAACCAAGTAAGTTGATTATATTTGATGTGTTTAGCAGATATTAACATATAATAGTTTTCAGAAGATAAACTTGGTAACACTCAATTAAACAATTTTTCTTATTCAAATTTTGTTCTTCAAGTTCTAAGGCTCAACTTCTTTATAAGTCATATAAGAATTGATTTTGACCACGTACTGTCAAACCTCATTAATTCACCGTTGTCGTAAACATCACATTCGTTTATGCGAGTAATATGACGAAGCACCAATAAAGTACAAACGAATGTTACAGAAAAAATAGTTTCACTAATGCTGGCGTGCTCGCGGCTCCAACTACTTATCACGTCTGCTGTCAAGTTGTCTACACCGGGTAGATAGTTCATGTAATTCAATGTGTTTCATTATGAATTAACTCCGCTATACTCCGTTAAACAATTTAGAATCATTTAAATAAACCTGTGTTGTCAACTCATTCAAAAAACGTGAGGGCTTGTAAACTGTTTTGAGGATAAATTGTTTAAAGAAAAGATAATTCCTAACACGAGTAATTAATCTTGTATTTTAACAAATTTTGATTTGCTCTTTGTCCTCTGTTTCCTGTAGTAACACAGCTTCCATTACCCTATCGAAAAAATTCTTTAATCCGAAGAATGGTTTGCTTATGTCAAGGATTGTGAGCATGACTCTTTTTTGTTGTAGGTTTAAATTTCACTTTTGCTACCATGTTTCCGATCAAACACTTTAATTGTAATTGAACTAGCATATTAGATGTATCTGAGATGTGAAAATAAAATAGCCTTATTACCAACTTTGACCATTAATGTTCACCCTAACAAAATATTTCCACAATTAATTATTTCTGATGAATGCGATAAAGTGCGCAAAATAATTTATATTAGTAGTTTAGAAATATAACAAAAATTTAGCCTCTTCGCATTTAACATAAAATGCTGTTTAAAACTAGATTATACAAAAACCAAGAGTTCAATTACCATATAAATCAATTTGAAACCAAACTCTTAATTATTTAATTTACGTTTGATTGTCTATACTATTTAAGATGCGTTAAGTTGTTTCCCACTATCAGAAACGCATCTTCGTTGCTTTTCTCTCACCACTAGCCAAGTGATAAACGAATTGCAAAGCTAAGCTTGACAGGTTTCATGTTAATCACAACCAGTTGGGGGTATCACTCTCTGTAGGTACAATGAGAGAGTCATAAATTGAGTTCGCATCACCAAATGAATGCTATTTCGATTTCGAATTGGCATGTCGCGACGCATTTGCCTAGAGCTAATGTAGAGTTCTCTCTCTCTCTTTCTCTGTTTCTTTATCACTAACTAACATACAAAACATGCACCATAAATCAGAGTGATGCGCTGAGAGGCTATTCAAGGTTGACGCGTGACCCGCCTGCAAAGCTTAACTTTTACTTTTCATTCTTTATCTCTCTCTTTTTTACTTATTTCATTTCATTATAAAAGATTTCCACTGTGGACATTTGTATTTGCTTGGAAACCAAAAAAGACAGTTGAAAGAAAGAGAGAATAAGAATAAGAAAAATGAAGGTACATTACAAAAAAGGTGATGACAGTGTCTCTGAAACTTTTGCACCAAACGAGCGAGGTTTTGTTTGACGTAAAACCCAGAGAGAGAGAGAGAGAGAGAGAGAGAGAGAGAGAGAGAGAGAGAGAGCGAGAGAGAGGGGGGAGGATGTGTGAGATGACACAAGCACTCACTC
>WURS02007638.1:0-12509 GCA_011762765.2 Rhinocypha anisoptera | reverse complement strand
CTTGGGTTTAGCTGGAGGTGTCCGGAGGGTCGTCACCCGGTCTCGAACCCGGGTCCCCCGGTCAATAGCCAAGCACTCTACCCACTGGGCTACCACGACCTCATACGAGATCGAGATACCACATCCTTGAAAATGCTTGTACGGCGAAACGAGTCGGAAAAATAAAGATAATTTCCGTGGAAAAGCAAAGTATTTTTAATTTTTTTTAATTTCATTACCACGACCTCACAAAATAGATATTAAAGAATAAATAAATACTTTTTGAAAGAACACAAAATTTGCGATACATTTTGAACACACCTTTTACTGCTATTTTTTGGGTCACCACTCCTTTAAAAAGATCAACAAAAGGTGCCCTTTATGGCGCCATCCCTTGTCTTCACGTTTCCATGCGAATGACGAGACCGAAAGCGGCCTTACCTTAAGAGCGGTCTCGGAATCCGAAAATGGCTTTCACGGAACGGAAACATCAACGCGAGATGATGGAAGACTGGCGCCGGGTCACCGTGTCGTCCACGGCGTTGTTTCAAACCTCGTCGGCGCTGACATCCGGATCTTCAGACCCGGGGGAAAGGCACACGAGGAGGGGGAATGGAAGGGTGGAAGGGAGGCGAAGGTCGGAAGGGGCTCCAGAAATATGTACCTCCTACGCAGGGAATCACGGATTGAAATTTAAACTGTGCTACTTACGAGAGCCGAACGAGAAAATTAAGACGCCCCCTCTCCCTCTCTCTCTCTTGCCACATGCAATATTCAACTCGAGAGAATACAAGGAATCGACTTGGACGACCACTCAACTCGACAACCAATTTCCTCGCCGCTCCCTCAAGAGAGAGAGAGAGAGAGAGAGAGAGAGGAAGGAGCAGCGGGGGGAACGAGGAGAGGGCATTTCTTGACGGTTTTTTTTTATTGTTATTTGACGAGACGGCGGCGGGCCGAGCCTGCCCTCTCTCTCTCTCTGCTCGAAGGCCGAACCAATGAGCCTCCATTAGCATTTATGTTATTCATTCTCCATTTTTCTTTCCCCGATCTCTCCCTTGCCTCAAATCGCTGCCAATTTCACCGTTCCATAACAGGAGACGGCTGCTGCGGAGGATTAGGTGACCGAGTTGACGATGATGACGGCTCGTGAGAATGGAGATTCCATCCTGGAGGGGGTCGCGTCGCGATGCGGACGAAGCAAAACATGTCGGGAGCGGCGGCGAGCAAAGGAACCGCGAGCGGGACGCGGCGTGACCTTTGAAGGAGACGTGTTTGCTTTTCAGAGTGCCGTTCCTGTTGCAGGACGCGTTCTTTCGGAAATCAATTTCTGGACACGGTACGTTGATTAGTTTCCGGTTCGGTTACTAGGATCAAAACGATTGGCATAAAAGGATATATCTAATATTTTATTATGACCTAAACTATCAAGCTGTTCATGATCTTAAGTTAAATGATTGAATGAGACACAATGCTTTGTAATTCCACATAAATATATTTCTCTCACGACCTAGGTTTCATTGCACTGCAACATCATCAGGTGCTCACATGATGATGTTGCATTGCATTCACCCGATGATGGTGCATTGCATTCACCTGATTATGTTGCATTGCATTCACCTGATAATGCTGCATTGCATTCACCTAAGTTTCGCTGCAATGCAACATCATTAGGTGCTCACATGATGATATTGCATTGCATTCACCTGATGATGTTGCATTGCATTCCTCTGATTATGTTGCATTGCATTCACCTGATAATGCTGCATTGCATTCACTCTGTGGACGTGTTAAAAAAGATTCTTCGACTTGACGCGGCGACTTGAGCGAGCTCATTTAACCAACGCAAGAATAAATGAACATGGACACATGAACACACACATATGGCCTCCTTGATTGTCATCACCTCCGTAAACACTGAAATTTTACGGACAGAAAATGATGGTCCGCGAATAATTTTCTTCGCCCCACAACTAGAGATGGGCGATTTCAAGAAATGAATCGATTCGATTGTATTATGTGAATCGATTCACTAGAAAAATCGATTCCTGAAAAACGATTCGCATCGCGTGAATCGATTCGAATCGGAATCGTAAGCGAATCGAAATAGTAACTCAATCGGAATCGTAAATGAATCGAAATCGTAACTGAATCGGAATCGTAACCGAATCGAATCGAAAAGGAAACGAATGGAATCAGAGTCGGATCACATTAATCGATTCAAAATAATCGGGAAGCGCATTAAAATAATCGATTTCCGAGTTGGTCGAGTCGGAATCTCCCATCACTACCCACAATGCTCGCTGAATGTGTTGACTCCCTCGGGGGGGGGAGCAATGGAGAGGAAGGCACGGAGGGTGGTGCCGTGGTGCGTGGAGGAGGCCCGCGCCGATTCAGGGACGAGCGATCTCTGTGGTGAAGGGCATCCCCACCTTCGATCATTTGACGGACTAGATGTGGCGCGAAGTATTCTCGCAAGAGTCTTGTCGCCGGAGTAACTGCTCGGTATGACTTCAGACAAGGGACAGATTCGTTGTGTGTACACGTCTTAGCGAGTGTGAGCCAGAAAATATTTGAGCAATTTGAAAAGGAACTGTTTAAAAAAATGGTAATGTATTGATAGCCACATACGATTGCCAATAGGAGTAACTCTAACTTTGGAGACACTCGCTGAGAGTAGGTTGAAGTACAGATTAACTTTATTATACGTACAAATTTTGGGAAGATCACTTCAGCGAAGAAGTCAAATATATATTACAAGCCCCGACATACTACGATAGTTCAGATCACGTACATAAAATCAGAGAGATAGACTGTCGAACAGGTAGATATAAAATGTAATTTTTTCCACGCACAATTAGAGACCTAAATATGACCACTAGCTCAGTGATAGTTAGGCTAGCTAGTGTTACGTTTTATCTTGCGTGTTAAAAAAAATCATATGTTAATTGATTTTGTTACCGCAAGACATGTATTTTCTTTTGCCATTGAAATATTGCATGTAAGTAGTTTTTCTGTATGTTTATTATATTTAATATATGAATGTGGGAATGCGTGTTTGGCGATGACTCACTCACTCCCTGCCACACGCCCTTGCGGCAGCTTGCAGTGTATTTCATAGACGTAACTTTATAACTTTTTAAATTATAAAGTTATGTTAGCTCTAGCATTCCATTCATGCCAGAGTTTCACTCATTCATGTTTCTCACATGTGTGATACCATCAATCTATGAGACTTTTAGCGTAACAATAACCTTTAGATAATATTAAATTAATTTAATAAATCATTTAATGCCGTAGGATTGCCGATACTGTCCCATTGTGTGACGTCAAAGATCGACGATTTACTTTGGCGACACTTTTTTCCAGCGGGAACTCCCCTAGTCCATTATTTGTTTGACGGCCCCCACTAATGCCTACGGCGAAACCGCCAACATAGAAAGTATTTTCGTGAACAATATGTCCATATTATGTGTTTATAAACCTGGTAAATAATACGGATGAGTGAGCAGCCTGGCATAGATACAGCGACATATATGCACAGATAAGTACACTCTCACCCACAATAAACGCGTAGTTTAAGATGTGGGGCGCCACCTGGCGAAATATGAAGAATCCACCACATTTACACATGCCCGTCATAACTGGAAGAATTCTTTGTTAGAACTCTTTCCACTGCATGAGCAAATTATCAGACACGTTGGAAAGAAAAACTACCGAGGGTTAGCGCTAGATAGGAAAGGATGGAGGGCTGCAGTCAACCAATCTTTAGATTGAAATACTAATAACGATCCTACAGAATAATATAAGTGGAATTCACTCACATTGTGACACTCCAGAGCATTGCTGAACTCGTAAATCGAATCAGAAACAACTCACGGCAGATGTCCCGTTCCCCTATTCGCGATGGGAGATTTCAACGAACTTAAGGTCCGCACTCTTGCGTAGCGATAAATTCCTTTCCATATTTACATATTCTCGTCTCCATTAGACTAACCATTCGATAAAGTAGAGTGGCCTAAACTAATGGAAGTGTTGCAAAAAATAGGAATGGATTGGAAGGATAGGCATCTCATCCGAAACCTTTATATGGCCCAGGCCGTGCAAGTAAGGGTGGAAGTCTGGATGGGCTCAGTTAGGTAGTGCAGTAAGACAGGGGTGTCCATTGTCCCCTGTTCTTTTTAATCTGTACTCAAACGAGAAGGTAAAAAAGGCATGGGAGACGGTTAAGACAGGAGTAAAATTGGTGGGGAATTCGTTAAGTCAGTCAGATTCATTGACTACCAAGACCTAGTTAGTGATTCGGCCAATGGATTGCAGTCCTTGTTGAATGCTTTACTGGACCAGTGTCAGAGGTTTGGGATGAAAATTAACATTAAGGTAACGAAAGTAATGAGATTTTCGAGAAGTAGGAAGGCTAAGCTGAATATAAAGCTAGAAAGGAATAAATTTGAGCAGCTAGAAAAGTTAACTTATTTTGGAAGCATCATAGAGGAAAATGGACGTAGTGTCATGGATATTAGTCGAAGAATTGCATTAGCAAAAGAGGCTTTTGCGAAAAAGAAAGAGTTAATGAGAGGGACCCTTAATAAAGATTTGAAGAAAAGATTAGTAAAAACCCTATTATAGATTGTAGCACTATATGGATCCGAAACCTGGTCCATGAGGATGGATGATAAGCATAGATTGGAGGCTTTTGAGATGTGGGTTTGGCGCTGGCTTGAGAAGGTGAAGTGGACAGAGAGGAAAACAAAATAAGTTTTGAGAATGGTAGGGGTGGAGAGGTATTTGCTGCGAGAGATCCAAAAAAGACAGGAAATGTGGATGGAAGGGGTACTCAGAGGCAATGGGTTGTTAAAGGTTGTAATATAGGATAAAATGTTGGGTAAGCAGGGTAGGGGTAGGAAGAGAATAGGGGTTTTGGACAGAATGATAGGGGGTAGGAAGTATGCAGATTTGAAGAGGGATTATAGTTAGATGTTATGCAGCCAGCCTAAGCTAATATTCATTTAAAAAATCTACCTTAACCAGTAGATTACCCTTCATCAAAAAATTAGATATGAAGAAATATGACATGGATGTGGTAGTTTTTAGAAATTGAAATTTATGGCATGATATGGAATTAATTCTTTTTCTTCTTCTACTGCTTGCAGATTTTTGTCTGTTTTTACCAATTTATTAGTCTCTATAATAGTATAGGGACAATAAACCAATATTACAGCTCTACATGCCAACATCCTTAAAAAACTTTTTCATTAATTAATGTAATACATAATATGACATGTCTTATATTCTGAAAAATAAATATGCTAAACTTTTCCTAGATCTTTAGGAACGTAAATGAAAAAATATCCTTTACATCTCTTTTTGCATCATCCACATTTCTTTTACCTTCTGGGTTCTGATCTCCAAAAAATTCACTACCATATTTCCTACCATCCTGTTTACGTGATCATTCCACATCTTTGTTCTCTCTTCTGCCCAACTTTTTACTGGAGATGTATTGCATTCCTATTATGTTGCTATCGCTTATTCATTGACCCTTCTAGTTCTTTCAAGTATTTTTCTAAGATTCTTCATTTAAGCTGTTTGCAGTAATAGATCAGATTGTTGCTGCTTGATTATTTTCTATTGATCTAATTAGTGTTTTATATATTCTAATTTTCTAAGTAAAGAGCTACCTATTTAAAACTCTTAAATCATTGCATGCACTTAAATCATAGCATATTCTTACCTAAACTAAAATGGGCCATTCCCAAAACTCCTATGAGAGTAGCCAGCAAATTTTTAGGGCAGATTGTTGCACAGTAGGTTGCTGCTGCCACCCACATGAGGTGCACTGCAAGGGCTTCAATTGCTTCAAAGGGAAAGCACCACCAAGCATTGCTGAAGGAGAATGAAAGTGAATTGGTTACACCAATGAATTGGAATGGAGGCCAAAAAAACACCAATGTATGTAGTTGCTGTTTGATTCCCAGCTTAGGAAATCTTTTTTATGTGTAGAATTATTGTTTTCATTTTATTCACCACTCATGTATTCTTTATTTCACATGTTAATATCCCTTTCCTAGGACTGATTTAGTTCAGATAGAAATTTATTGGACTTTATTGCATTATTAGTTATAACTATAAGAAACCTTCCTTTCCCACCAAAACCTTCAACTACTCCTCTGGGTGCACTTCTTTGGTGACATATTTCTGATTTGGACACATGGTCATGACTCCCTTCTCAACTTCGTCCCAGAACTCAACAATTCCTCTTCCTACATAAAGTCACCTTGTCCATCTCTGACTCAAACATCACCTTCCTCGACGTAGAAATATGACTTGAAAACCATAATTTCATTACTTCTGTATGTATTAAACCTTCAAAGTACCAACTATATCTACCCTACAATAGCTGCCACCCACTCCATACTAAACGATCTATTCCAAATACTGTCTTTCTAACTGTGTCCACTAGACCAGCAAAACCCTCACTTAACAATTATCTGACAAACTTGCACTCTGCCCTCTGGACAATTGGCTTCCGAGAATTGCTCCTCAATGGAAAAATTCTCCCTTCCTCCTCACAATACCTACTCACCAAAATGAAAAATCCCGAAACCTGACACAGGAGTCAATCTCTGCAATACATACTTCCCAGGAATATAGATAGGTTGAAGACTTTTCTAAAGGAACTTTATCCTATCATCAAAGACAGTGACATAACCTCCTCTCTCCTGCCCCACTGCCCCTCGGTCACTTACAAATGGCTCACCAATCTAAAGGATCTCTTCAAATCCACAATTCCCTTGAAAGAATCCTCCATCAAATCTCCACATCCTCACTCCTCCCCCCTGCAACTGACCCCAATGTAAAACTTCTCCACTCCTCTTTTCCACCCCTTCATTTCCACACCTTCTCATGGCCTCCTTACCTCACTCCCATGACAATTTCCTTAATAAAAACATAATGTATCTCCTCTCCTGTAACCTCTGCCCAGCATTTTACATAGGTGAATGCACCACCTCTTTGGCCATCAGAATAAATAGACATAGCTCTTCTTTTAAATCTAGTCAGTTCTCTTCACACCCAGTCCCCACACACTCCGCATCTCACAACATTTCCTTTGATAAGTGCTTTTCCCTATCCATTTTAGAGTTCCTCCCCAAATCCAGATCCAGCATAGAGGTAAGAACCCACAAGCTTTCATACATTCTCACATTCAAAGGGTTTGAAAAGCCCAGGCTTAGCATTCACCATCTATAGACCAGCATTCCCTCTCTTCTTCCCTCCACCCCCAATTCCCCTTCCACTCCTCCTCTAATTCCCTCTCATCATCTGAAGCAGTGAACAGTTAGTGGTCAGTCTTTAATTTTAGACGAAGACTGAATGGCAGCTGAAAACTCCCAAAAGAAAAAATGTCTCTTTTTCCGTGTTTTTTATGTAGCTACTATTTGTCCTGTCTAAGGCCATATGCATTGCTACATTGAGCTTTCTTTCATAATTTTTTCATGTATGTATTATATTTATATATATAGTTGCACTTGGAAAATCTCGGTGGTGACAAAGCACATTTCACATTTAAATATAGTGGAGTAGGGTACTTGGAAAGGAAAGACGGAGACACAAACTTAAAGAACACTCACAAAATTAGTTCATACGTTTTGATGGGAGGACCATCTTCATCAGCAACATAGAGAGTACTGTTCTCATTGTTGAAGGTGGCCAGTGATTTCCGGTATAGGGCGGTTAGAGGGAGAGAAGAAAGGGGATGCAGGAAGGGAGAGAGAGGGGGGGAGGAAGAGGGTATGGATGGAGGCCGAGAGTCTGTGATGGGGATTAAGAATTAAAATTGGTGGGAAATTTTCTTGCACGTGTGCATAGGTACAATCATGTAATATGTACATGCACAAAAATTTATGCCTTGAACACTCACGTGTATACATGTACACACAATGTGAATCAATAAGTTGTCCAGAAGTTACATGTCCTGAGAAGCCTGTAATACCCCATAGTAGGAATCAATAACATTTTTTAGAATCATAGCTTTAACAAGTAGAATACCTGTGGATAAAATTTATTCAAAAATACGCCTTACATTAAAGTTATTATTGCTGGTGAATGTAATATTTTTCCAACTAATCGCGTACTTATGGGTTTACTCCACCATCTACTCAACTTGAAAAATTAATGATAGATCAGGTCTTATGTTCTAAAATGGTAATATTAGTATTATATTTCTCATGCTAATCTTGTAATAAGTTGTCTGTTATTATTAATTCTTTATTATATTTTTCTTGGACAGGGTCCATGGGCCTAAAAGTACCTTGTGGTACGAGCTAGGTATCAGTTGGTGATATTCATTCATATTTAAAAAATTTAACTCAAATAAATTTATATTTCATTTATTAGTATTTATTCTGTCTATTCAGTCTATTCATCATTTATTGTCTCATAGTACTTTTTTACATTTAAATCAATTTAACAAGTTAACTGTACTACAATAAGTATTGTCAGTAATTTGGTATTTTCTTGGTGTGTAATTTCAATATCAATACAAGAATATCAGTTTAATCATGATAAAATATAATCATAAATTGCGATTGACTGTTATGTCAGAAATGAGTTATCAATTGGTCAGCAAATAATTATTTAGATAGTTTTTAACCTAGTTAGTATATTGAAAAAAGTTGATTCTGGTATTAACTTCATTAACATACCACTGTACACAAATTATGAATACATATTATTTTGATGTAAAAATGCTAATCTTCCACTATGATTGTGATTTGTAAAAATGGTAGTTTTTATATTGTATTGTATGATATTTTTAAATGTAGTACAATTGAAAAATGATTACTAAATGCTAAAGAGGGCTGTTCTCATCATTGGATCTAAGCCTCCAATCTCAGCTTTCCTCCCTATCTTTCAAGATCTTGGCTTTCTATCAATTTCATTCATAGTCATAGTCATTTTTATTCATCCAAAAGGTTGCAGGCAACATAGACATCATCAGTAAGGCAATACAAAAATTATTACAATATGTCTGATTTCATCAATGAAAAAATATGACCTGGATGTGTATATGATGTGTGTGCAGAACCTAAGCTATGTTAATTCCTTTCCATATGTGTTTCTGTAATCTGTGTACATGTACACATGGCTTCCTTTGGTGTCCTAAATTGTTGTAAAACACCAATCCTCGGACAAATAAATAAATAAACCATTAGTATGGCTTTTACCTTGGCTTTTATTCTTTGTATATATTTCTAAGTACCATTTGACGAGCTCTGTGTTTCAACCTTATGAAGAAAATAAACATTATCATTAAAAACACGCAGTTAATGTCTTATCTCCATCGGCTTTTGTAGATGTTTTTTTATAAACCAAACCCCTTTTTTATCCTTATATTGTTCTTTTCTTCTATATTCTACTTACAGACATGGGTATAAGAGTAAAGGGTAACAGAAACAGCATATCTCCTTCATATTTCCATTTAAAGATATATTTTTAACATCTGCCTTTCAAAAATGATTTTTCAATGACACTATAACATGCTTCATGCAAATCTATGCTTTGTGAAGCTTTGTGAATTTAAAAACCTTTGAATACTCAATGCTATATTTTCTCATAAAATTCTGTTGATTTTAACATATTATTTTTTTCACTAACATGCTGTTTTAAAAACATTTTATGTATTATCAAAAAGTGATATTTATGAAGTCTCTTTTGATCTTAATGTACCTATTTATTCTTGAGATTTTAAAGCCCCTCTGTTGTCACTAGTACATCCTTTAGAGTTTCTTTCATGTTTTTATATCCTTTAACATAAATACTGTTACCATGTTTTTATTATTTATAGAAATTTCTTGCACAGTTACTACTACCCAAACAACTTACTTTTAACAATAACTTCACAGTTTGCAATTAAAATATCCCTATAGCTCCTTGAGGTACATAATTTTGAATTAATAATTATTATTTTCTTTAATTATTCTGAAGAGTATTAGTTCATGTTCCCTATGTTTGTTTCCACACACCATTTCATGATGGCACTGTTTCATTCAGCAAAGGTGAAGGGCAAGTGTATCTACTGTGCAAGTTTTCTATTTAATCAATAAAATATGTGCAGGAAATTTTTATGAATTGGCACAATTGAGCCACTGAAAGCTGATGATTGACCAAGTATGATAAATTTATGTTTCTTGATTGATCTCATATAAACATTTATTAAATATAATGGATCTAATAAGCAGAATACATATGTACTTACTCTATGAATGAATATCCCATCAGTCTTGCAGCATGAGAAAAGAAGGCTATAATAATTATGTTCACATGCCCAAAATATCGGGTGATATTTTCTGCACCATAGAGAAAGGGCATGCTACTCAAAGTTCCTACTGTCAATGTTAAACCTGAAAGTAACACAACAGAAAAAATACATTAATTCTAGCTCTCTATGTTTAGTGATTTTATTTTCATTATCTTGTTAACCCCTAGGCTGCGGAATACATAGATCAACATTTTGACATGCAACTGTGGAGAATGCGTTCATGTACATATGACCTTCGCCTTTGTACCCTCCCTAGATTCTCTACAAATTTGATGGCCTGTCCTTTCCAAAAAGGTTCTAACGGTCACACTTTCCTGTTGTTCCAAAATAGGGCACCCCTTTACAGTGCCATTTATGATGGTTCACACCCTCTGGCCTGTTTGACAAATTCATTCCGCACTGCGAGATTTTGAGAATTCTCTTCCAACCCACCCTCGTCATTACCCTTAGTTGTCTCTGAGTTTGGGTAGAATGCTGGTTATAAAGGAACGATTTACATAGGTACTGTTTGTTATCAAATTAATCAGAAATTAACAAGGAAAATAAAAATGAAGTACATTTTTTTATATATTCCTGCATGATCAATTTAGGCTATAATCAATAGTATTTCCACTACCCTCCTTGGAGGGTAGTGGAAATACTATTGATACTACTCCCTGGGCTACGCAGTCAATAAGGGTCATCCCGGGTCCACCACCTAATAAACCTTTGTCAGAAATAGAAGGTAAGAGTGCCGCAGCTACTTTTCTCCTGAACACAGCCATCACGAGTGAACGAGGCTGCAGCAGCTGAGGGGTTAAAATTATATGCAATTAGCTTAAGAATTCCTAATTTGGAAAAAAATACAATTTATACATACCCAACAGATAGTTTGGTGCGCCAAGCTCCTTTAGATACAGGAATAGAAAAGATTCTATAAATCCCCAAAAGTTTCCAAGAATGAAAAGAAAAAATATAAATACAATGATGTGTGGGAGGCGGACCAATCTCACAAGATCCCTCATGATGTGTTCTGCTGGCAGCTTGGTTCCAATGGGCATTAACATCACAGAAATGGCTGATATCACCAGCAGAACATCGTGTGAATAGAATGCTGCTGAATAGTCTGTGTATCCTGTAAAGTAATAATAATGTTACATGAAATATGCATGCCAAGTAATATACATTGGAGAAATTTAGGTTTTACAGCTTTTGACAAAATATTATGGGCCATACATAATGAATCCTGAACGTATTTTTCTCCAAGTAATTACCCAATTGATAATCCTAAAAATCTCTATTCCTTTGACTATTTGTGATCAATCTATTTTGTCATTTTTCATTACTCCTAAATTATATGTAAAAAAACATTGAAAAATGAAATTAAAAATTGTGATATGGAATTGTGAGGATCAAGTCTTTTTATATAAATAATTATTATCTGTGAAACAGATGTTGGGATTGTGTCTAATTTGCACTCAAGAGAACATTTTTAGAGCAATATTAATCAGAAGAATGAAAACACATTAGGAAATGCTATGCATAGGAGAGGCATTTGTTTTAAGAAATCTGGAGAAGGTACGATGATGGAAAGGGTAGTGTGCAGTGATGGGAATTTTAAGACAGTGATCTATGATAGAATGTTAGCTAAGCAATGTAAGAAATGAGAAACAATTGAAATATTTTTTAATGAAATACAGGCAAGAGGAGAGGGTAGGTAAATGAAGGTCTATCATAAGACAAAGCACAGTAATTTCTAGAATGTATAAAAAACTTACCAGTGGTTTCTCATTACTTTTAAAATGTAGTAGTATTTTGGTTTCAACGGCTATGACCATTTTGCACCTTTTCAAGTCATAGAAAAAACCCATCTGTATAAACACAATACCCATGGCTTGGGCGGGACTCAAATCCATGAACTTTGGTTCCCTTTTGGAATGAGATTTTGACCCGTCCAACTGAGGCATCTCCCATGGAGGTGAGAGATATTGAGCAGCCCATTTCCTTATGGGAACCCATCTCCAAGAAGGAGATTCAGACTAGTTTTCCTGGACTTTCGACCGCGGCAGGCCCTGATGGGGTTTCTGCTAGATTACTACGGTCAGTCCCGCTGTCAATTCTGGAGGGAGTCCTAAATCTCTTTCTTTTCTTGGGAAAGGTTCCTGAGGATCTGCTGGAAGCCAGAACCATCTTTATCCCCAAAAAGAAGGAGGCTGCACTCCCGGGTGAT
>WURS02007627.1:0-12510 GCA_011762765.2 Rhinocypha anisoptera | reverse complement strand
GCCGAAAATTCGCGCACAAGCAACGACGTGAGAGAGCAGGGGCGTCATCGCGGTGCAAAAGCCAATTTTTGTTCTTCCACAAATCCGGGCGTTTCTGGCGGATTTCTCCGCGCAAATTTCGCGTAACTTGCAGGTAATATTCCTTATTGACTGTACGACCGTGTGGCAAGAACTCATGATACACCACGTCCCTACAACCGAAGAAAAAAAAGAAGAATTCGCAATACTTTTTGAACAGACCTTGTATTCTTTCCAGTGAATATTCCTTCTTATTGACATACGCTTACAAGTAATAGTGCCATTAGGAAAGTCTGAGAAGGTTCGAGCCTGTAGTGTGAGAATGCACCTAGAGGACTATCTTATTCATAAATACGAATCTTGGGAAATCAAGAGAGATGAGAATAGTTCTTACTTAAATTTAATTCTGTGGGTGCGAAGAAGATTATTTAATGTGATATCAGATTGTATCAGAACAAACGTCATAAAGAACATTTTCACATGTGTGTACAAGCCTCGGTAAGACGGAAATGATTAAGATAACTTTAAAAAAATATACGTATTTCATACCCCTGTTTGAGCACCGATTTCAAATCAATTGGGTACCTATAAAAGGATGATTGGTATTAACCAACGTTAAGTTTTTCCAGCTGCATCCTTATGGTAACTTACGTACCCCTGCAACTCTCTGTGATAACCAGTGAACCACGGTCAGTCTATCTTTATCTTTTCCATTGGACTGAACCTTTTACGTAAAACTCATCTCCTGACGCGTGCCACCTAAACGCAACTTGTGATTTAAAATTTAGGCAGGTTACCTGCCACTCTAACCTTATCACCTTATGTGCTAACGGTTTGAACGATTCACACTAAGCTCGTAGCTCCATTATACCACTGTAAACTGACTTAACATCTCAATCGAGGAAAGTCCATGGCAAATATAGCGGGCACGTGGAATCGGGAAATCGCAATAATGATTTTTCGTTCTCCAAAAACTGCGCTAATCAGTTAGTTAATGCGGGAAAATATGGTTCAAGGTTCGGTGGAATAAATCGGTGAATGCAATGATATATATATATATATTTGCGAATTTATTTCGATTAGCCGTAAAATGTACATAAATACGTTTCTAATTACGTATTTGGAAGTACGATATATAGATAGATAGATATATTGTCTTTATTTTTTGGGGCGAGATTGAGACTAAAGAGTCTCCTCTTCCACCTAACCCCAAGTATGTATGAAGTAGGGTATTTCGAAAAACTGGAGGCAACAGGGAAGTATTTAAGCGACAGGAAATGGTATCGGAGAAGTCCAAGTCGCTCTCAGGAAATGGGGCTCCGTTCTCTGACTCGCCGACCTTCACAGTCTTGCGAAACTCTGCAAATTACCTCCTGAGCGAGGCACTTTTCCTTTTCATTAAGTCCCATTGCAACGCGGTTTCGTTATAAATATTAGAGTTCTTGACGGCGTTCCTCCGATGACCCACCCCTCTAAACGTCCAATAGATTGACCGTAACCTGACCCATTACATTTTCTCACCAGAACATACGGTTAGAGATACATGGTTATTTGCACAGTGACGTCAAACACTTGACTAAAGGGAATAGATGAATGTAAAGCTCACGAGGATCTGGGAAAAGTGCGTCACATGAAACAGCTGGCCCACTTCAAAGCCGAGGAAAAGAAGTCAGGCGTGTGTCATAAATTTTTTCCTAACCAGAAAGTCCTCGACAAGGTCCGTGGACCAGAAAGAGGATGAACAAACATTAAGGCCGCTAGCGTGAGAGTGATTCCTGAGCTAGGCACCCTTATCTCACCGTGAACGAAAGAGTAGTCAATGACGGCACGTGCCCGGGGAAGACAGATGCGATGGTATTCAGCGCAGCGCCCCGCGAGGAAATTCCATCCGAGGAGAATCGTACAATAGGAAAGTCGCGAAACTACGACGTTGGTGTTGATTAAATCAGTCGCGTGGATCGTGTACCTGGGACGGAGTGGTTCACTACGTGAAAGGACGGGAGTTAGTATCAAAATTTAATAAAAATTTCGGCCCCGGCCTCCGTCAGAAGAAGAGAAGGAACCAAACTCACTTTCGAAAGGGGTCGATCATTCGTTCCATGAATACCCCTTCACACGGGGACAAGACTCCACCTCGCTGTGATGAATGCGACAGTCCTCTCAGTATCGGACATATCCTCACGAAATGCGATACATACCGAGCCGCTCGCCAAAGTTTGAACATCAGGGGCGACCAAGAGACTATCCTAGGTGACGACCCTGGCGTCGTCACCCGCGTGATAATATTTCTTGAACGTACCTACTGAAGTTTGGAGTAGTACATAGCAATTACACGCCGGTGTATCCTCTCCAAAACTTTTATTCTTGTTTCATTCGTTTATTATATCATTTTATTCGTTTATTTATTCTTATTCCGTCTTACGGTCACCATTGTGGCCATTTGATGTCTCTTCTTAAACATTTGTTTATTCATTCATGTTAGTGAGGAAAATTTAATGGTTTTGAGAGTGGTGCAAAATGACCTGTGCTGACGACGCAAGCGAAAAACAACGCCAACTACTATTAGAGGAGAAGGTGTGAACATGAGATACCTAGAAGAAATTGTTTCAGGCGTTACTTTATGGAACTGCTTCATGACTTCAGGAAAACAAGACTTATTTAAGGTTCGAATTTTCTGTAATGTTCACCTGATGATGGCGCGACGCGTCGAAACCTAGGTCGGCATTAAAATTTTTATGTGGAACTACAAAGTCTTGTTTTCTTGAAGTTGTAAGGACATTTTTTAGTTGTTATGCATGCTTGTTGTGAGCGGTCTGACATTGTCCGGCATGTTTTGTTGTTCTCGTATTAGGTTTTGCATGGTAGTTTTTTCTTTTTGTGCGTAATGCATGACTTGCATCACGTGCATTGTGAATGTATGGTGTGTGAATGTGAATGTATGGTGGTGGCTCACCCCCTGCCACGCGCCCTTGTGGCGGCTTGCAGGGCATTATGCAGATGTAGATCAATTGCATTAGCAATAATCGGGTATGTAAAGGAAGCAAGTTAGGTGGAGGGGAGGTTCGGTGGCGGAGAGAGAAGTCAATCCGTGGGAAACGGCAGACCACCCATCAACCATCTCCCACGCACCTTCGCGCGTCGTTTGATTGTTACGCGGGAGGGAGATTGTTTACGTGGTAGCGTGGGTGCGTGTTTTCTTATCGCCTTGGCGACGGGACGTGCTCGTGGAGTGAAGTGGGGGTGGGAGTGAGGGGGGGTTGGGCGTCTACGTCCGGGTAATCCTCTGTAAGCTACCGCAGGAGAGCGTGGCAGGAGGTGAACCAATACTAGGCATTCATTTCCACATGCAAACGACAAAAATTACTCACCACGCAAGAAACCACAATAATGCAAAAACGTTCCAATTCATGCAAAACTATCCAATTCACGCGGAGAAATTTTTATCAATACAGTAAAACCTCGCTTAACCTCTCCCTCGATCAACCTGTCCCCTCTTTAACTGGATAATCCGGAGACATTATTCATCCAGTAAAACTGAACGTATCTTATCGTGAAAGCGTTGGTATCACCGTATTGCGGTATCATCGAGTGATAATGCCGTAAAAGGTGAAGCGCGGCGTACGTATTGTGTGAATCTTTTATGTGTGGATTTCATTGTTGGAAAGCGTTGATAGTAAGAAATATTTGACCTATTCTTAGGTTAATAATAATAAAGTTATTTCACTCCTCCTAACAAACAAACACCTGACAGCAATTTATCATGGAGTGAAATTAGGCACCCCTGATGAATTAAAAATCATGTAATGGGGCTACCATCACTTTTTAAAGGCGGTCAACATATACATATATATACTTCCGGAAAACTCAGACTATATACAGACGATCAGCAAACACGAACACACGCACACACTTATAATAATCCACACATAGAAACAGATAATAAAAAAAGATATAATGCTGTTTGCTTTATTTCAACTGGAGTAGAGTTTATGTGTTAAGTCTCATAGTAACGGGCCTGTCGTCATGGAGGCAACGAATAGAAACTTCGTTAAATACAGTGAGTAAAAGATTGATGTACCCCATTTAGGAATATCTGGTTGTACATTGAGCCCTAAAAGAAATGGCTTACTCAATTTTTTCTCTTTTTTCATAAAAGTGTTGATTTATGGGGGTCTAGGGGTGATGTTACCCCATGCCATCACACGCTGCGATCGCTCGAAGGGAAATCTCGAATACTTTATTATTGGTAGTATTTATAAATATATTCATCATGAAGTGAAATTATTGTTTTTTTTATCGGAAACAAGGATTGGCCTAGATTTTTGGAGATTATCAATCTCAGTGAATTCAATCAAATGCTAGAAATTGATAGTAAAATCAGAAATTAGCTATGGTAAAAATTGTCTATAGCTTGGTTTTTTTTCACGATTGTGGTCTGTGAAAATTAAATCGAGGCAAAGGCTATTTGGCCTAGGCATATGTAAGGCAAAAAGATCTTTTCCTTTTTTTCTACTCGCTCATTAGTAAAGGGTTAGATTGAATTTAATTTTTCCAGTGGTGGTGAACGAGCGTGAACTCGTAATCATATTTTTCCACTCGGATCGATTTACATTAAAGACATTGAACCCACAATAAATAAAAGCGCCGCCGAAAGCACCACACTCACTCTCTCTCTCTCGGCCAAGTTCAGTCGAGAGACGTTTACCCGGAACGCTGGAAAAATTGAGCGCCCCCTATCACTTTAGAAGGGCAACCTAGAATTTTCGCCGCAGCTCTTAAAGAGAGCGCGCCGCGCGAGAGACCGCGCCTTCTGCTCTAACTGCGCCTGGGCTTCCTACGGGGGGCAAAATCGCGCACCGAAAAAAAATGCGATCACCTCTCTGCCTTCCAGCCAGGTACGAGATTTGCCTCGTTATATTTTTTTCTTCCCGTGTTACTACGCGCCAGCATTACAAAATTACAAGAGTCCGGAAGTACTGGTTTGGAAACGTCAAAAAGTTTTTACCCCCGAATCGGTGGGGCTCCCACGCTGAATTCGGAACGAGATGAGAATGAAGGAGGGGGGGATGGGTGGGTGGGTGGGAGCTTGAAGGTGGAGGTAGGACAGAGGAAGAAGAGGTGCGAGTGAGGACAGGTAGGAGGAGGGAGAGGAAGAGGGAGGAGAAGACGCAAGGAATTAGCGGGATGGAGGAGAGGAGGTGCTTTTCTCCTCCCTCTTTTGTCTTTTTCTTATCTCCCCGGCCTTGGTCCCCGAAAATTACCTCTCTCAAGACGTCACGGCCTTAAAAAAAACATTTATTTTTCTCGCTCCCGCTAAAAAACTTCGTCGCCGCTTGTTGCCAAAAACGAATGAAACACTTTCAAAATTATCTAATTTAGTCGGCTCCAAAGGCTCTTCCCGTGTGCGACGAGCCCGTCCTTGTAAATATATATATATATATATATATATATTGCGTTCCAACCCGGAACGAACGCATCTGACGCGAGCGGGGATTTCTTATTTTCTCTCTCGTTTAAGGGGTTTCTTTGAAGACACGGAATTTAAGGTGGGGAGGAGAACATAGTATTTATGTACATCTCTGTATTTCAGAAGACTACCACGCATCATAAGGACTCAAGGATGTTGAAATACTGAGCGCATGTGCCATAATATTTTTCATCCTTTGATTGAACACCTTATATTATACAAAATTTTGAATGGGTTTCCGTGATTGTGCTATTAATTTTGCTTCTTCATGTTAAAGCGAAGAGGGCAATGGTGAATATTTCATTTGAAATACACTCTGTCCTTGGTGACCATAATTATTATTATTATATCAGTCCTATTAGTGTGGAATTTACATTATTTATTATTCCGTCGAAAACTTTTTTGTTTTCGTGTGCGACAGACTAGACTTAATCGTCAATCCTGTTCAGGCCGAGTATTTAAAAATAACAAAGAATCACCATGGCATTCACGGCAGCTGAAATTTCAATGCTGTGCTTGATTACTTGACCATCGGTCACAGTTGTGAACAACATTCGATAGAAATTATTTGATTATGCACGATGATCGTCGAGAATCAGTTCCTATCGATTGACGAGTAGATAATCAGAGATCAATGAAGGGTAAATAACTAGACACTGCCTAACACTGACTATAATCTGACCAGATATCGTATAGATGTGTTAAGAGACACATCGCAACTGTTGTATTTTTGAATTACTGACCATCATAAATAGGGGTGACTGAAATAAAATACCGTAACTGGCGATGAAATTGAAGTTTTCATGGAAATGTAGGCATGGAAATAATGCACAATTTTCATGCATGGGTGATTCATTGAATAACTAGTACTTCTTTAAGATTTCAGTGCTTATTTAATTCTCAGTGGCCTGACAGGAGAACGTATATATCAAGTATATATGCTATCGGTCCTTGTTTTTTCTGTGGTAAGAGTTGATAATAATATTTTTAGAACGGAAAACCATCCAAAATGAGTTTAAACTACACAATGCAATGAAATATAATTGATGAATCGATGTACATTTTTTAAAACTTTTTTATTTGCCTTTTTCGAGCTGCCAACGATGTTTACTGAGGTAGAACATGTGGACAACTATAAATTATTACATTAATTTTGTGAAAATTTCCGTACAGTTATTTTCATAACAAAGTAGCGGCCCAAAGAAAAAATTATTAGACGGTGCCAACAGGGTGAATGAGCCCTCCGCACCAGGTGTTTGAACCACGATATCCATGAGTGATTGTGGATGGGTTCCAGGGTTTCCGTTAGGTCCAAATAAAAAATTCCATTTCCATTTCACAATACACCCCTCGGAGTGGAGGACCGCATGGGGTCCTTATTTTCGGAAAGTGAATTCATGAAATGCCATCAGATTTTTAAAGCGCTAGGGTTTTCTCACTAAAGTGTAAGAGACGCTTATCAGACCTGGCGCCTTGAGCCTGTCGCTGGCAAAATTGTAATTTTATCAATGCCCACCAAGGCCTTTTTACTTTATTAAATTTCCGAGGAAATGTGGAAGGTGGAGTGGCCTTTTTTAGTTTCTGAAAGGTAACGGCATTCTTGCACTTTCCACCGAAATAACATAAAATCATTTCCAGGTTACAGTTGTACCGCAAGGAAAGAAATAGTCTTTAAAAGCCTAGGAAAGAAATAGTCTTTCTATAAAAATGCCATAAGCACTCATTGTATGACCCCCCCTCATCTCCCTGCCCCTCTCCACCCCCCTAACTCCTCACCCGCGAGAGAGGGCCCTTCCTACTTACCTCTCCCCCCAGCCCCATTAGTGTCGCGAGACCATTCCTTTGTCCACACAGGTAAAGGAGTTAGTCATGCGTGAAAGTATGTTGATAATTTATAAGGAGAAGAGCTCCCATTTGGACCTAGCGTATTGTGACGGCGTTTGTAGCTGTTTTCATGCATGCTTGTGGTGAGAAGTCTAACATTGTCCCGCATTTTGTGGATGATGCTCTACTATTTTATTTTGCGTGCGACTTGCTTCATTCCGAGTGCAAAGTGTCTCTTAAAAATTTCCATTTGGGAGTGAATGTGAATGTTTGGTGGTGGCTGACCCCCTGCCACACGCCCTTACGGCGGTTTGCGGGGTAATGCTTAGAAGTTAGAAGTAGAAGTGATCGAAACACCTCGACGTGCATAAATATATCACGCGTAATGGAAATGCAGCAAAATTGTAGCCGATCCTGTAGGAAGTTGAAGTTATTTCAACTGAGCTCGAAATGAAGAAATGATTTGTTACTTTTTTGTCTTCCCATTTCCTGGAATGGAATTTTCGATTTTTTGGAGGCGGTGACGGCGGAAGCAAGGCTGTGGGCATCTGCTTTAGACTTACTTTTGAATCAGTCCTCGATTTCCTTTCTAAGATGTTTAAACTGCAATCATTATATTGCAATAAGAAACAATAATTTAATATGTCAATGAGGAAAGAGATTTTTTTGCGATTAGAATCACAGCATCGTTATCCAAGCAGATGTAATCAGCCCATAGTTATCGAAATCACTTAATTCGAGTAATATCTGATTTGAAGTTGCCAGGAAGGAGGTCGACGAAACTTGAAAACTAGCCGGGAGGCGACCGCTAGCAGGAACCGAGATTTTTGGAGGCTCATGGACCCTCGCAGCTCATTAGGCTCACTGAGTACTCTTTTCGGCAGAGCGAGGATGTCGAACATTTTGGTGATTGAGTACCGAGGTTAGGAAGTAAAGGTTAAAGTACACTTTGTCTCCCGTGCCAGCCCATCAACTCAGATAATTAGAGATAACGATTATTTTTTTGGTCTATAATAAGCAAAAGATGTTTTTCTATAAAGGCAGTATTTTAAAAACGATATCTACAATTTTGTGTTATTAAGTTAAATTTTAAATTGAAATCACAACAAAGGTTATGTAAAAAAGCTATCAGTTGTAAATATCATGATTATACGGAAAAATTACCTGATATTATAATAAAATTATCTATAATCTATCTGGAAAAAAGGAAAATATACTAGTGACATCATGAAATAGAATAGACGTAGAGACATATAGAATGAATTATTGTAAGAGGTATTCATGGCAAGCTTGATATCTACCAAACAACGAAGAAACATTACCCGGTTGTAATAGCTGCGTTTCTTTCAATTGGCTCAGTTGCTATCTCAGTGCTCATCTGAGCACCTATTATCAATTAACTCATTTATATCATCTATCAATTCGCCATTTATCAATTCATCTCAACATATCACCAAGTATCTCAAACTATTCGGTCTTGCATAACACTTGGCAACACATTTTCATACGTTGAGGTACCCTTTAGAGAATTGCATTATTCCTACGCAAATTGAAATATATGAATGGGACAAGGATAATTGTGATTATATCGGGTACCGCTGTTCTACTAATTTAATTCTTTGAAGAAGGATAAAATGTACGAAGACAAAGTGTAATCACATTGAAATTAATTTTCATTTTCCATAAATGATTTCATTCATTCTACAACGTCCCCAAGGAGGCCGAGGGATGTTTCAATGTCACGTCTCTGTTTTACCACGCCTTTAGCCTTTTTAACTTAATCGCGCCCAACCCATCTATATTAACTCACGCGCGGCACAAAATAAATCATTACTCAAATGCAATTAGCGTCTCAAACCTACTTGATGATCAAGGGTAATCTACCGGTTAAGGTAGGTTTTTTATGAGCAACAGCTTAGGCTGTCCGCGTAACATCTAACTACGAGTATAATCCCTTATCAAATCCACGTACTTCTCACCACCTAACATTCTCTCCAATATCCCTATTCTCTTCCAACCCCTACACCGCTTACCCAACATTCTACCCTCTATTACAACCGTCAACAACCAATTGCCTCTTGAGTACCCCTTCCATCGACCTTTCCTGTCTTTTTTTGGTCTCCCGCAGCAAACGCCTCTCCTCCCCTACCGTTCTTAAAACTTCTTCATTTGTTTTCCTCTCTGTCCACTTCACCTTCTCCATCCTTTGCCAAACCTGCATCTCAAAAGACTCCAATCTATGCTCATCATCCTTCCTCATGGACCAGGTCTCGGATCCATATAATGCTACGCTCCATATTAGGGTTTTCACTAATCTTTTCTTTAAATCTTTATTTAGGGTCCCCCTAATTAACTCTTTCCTTTTCGACAAGCCCTCTTCTGCTAATGCAACCATTCGTCTTATACCCATACCACTGCGTCCATTTTCCTCTATGATATTTCCCTAATAATTAAACTTTTCTGCCAGTTCTAATTTATTCCCTTCTACCTTGATATGTAGCCCAGCTTTCTTACTTCTGGAAAATCTCATCACTTTTGATTTCTTACTATTAATTTTCATCCCAAACCTCTGATACCCGTCCTGTAAAGCACTCAACAAGGTCTGCAGTCCTTTGGCTGAATTAGTAACTAGAGTTTGGTCGTCGGCGAATCTGACTGATTTAACGAGTTTCTCACCAACCTTTTACTCCTGCCTTAACCGTTTCCCATGCCTCTTTTTACCATCACCTCCGAGTACAGATTAAAAAGAACAGGGGACAGCGGACTATTCTGCCTTACTCTCCTACCTAACTGCGCTCATCCAGACTCCCCGTCAGCCACCCTAAATTACGTGGCCTGGGCCACATAAAGGTCTTGGATGAAATCATATCACATATCCTTCCAATCCATTCCGATTTTTTGCAACACTTCCATCAGTTGAGGCCACTCTGCATTATTGAACGCTTTATCAAAGTCTACAAAACAGGCAAAAAACATCCCACCATGAAATAAAAATAGTAATAGACATTAGTCGTCAAATATGCAACTTGTACAGATCAATTTTCCGTTTTAATTTTCGACCCTGTTCTGTAATAGACGCCGCATGGAATTACTCTTACGAACAATTACGAAATACGTAATTGTTCCGCTTGTCACTTTGGGCACGCGTCACCATAGAGTCACCAACTCTGCTGAAGAGCAATCATGATCCCCCTCGAATAGAACTCTACTCCCCGTGGATGTAAGTATTTCTCACGAACCTCGTCTCCCAGTTCGGATGGAACGTAGTATATATCTCGATGCTTGCCCGACAGGGGAAAAGCCCGACTTTCACCCCTGACCCTTCCTCCCCCTTAGCATTCTGCGGGCAGAAATTTAGAGAGGGATGGGAGAGTGATGAAGAAGGGAGAGAAAAAGGGAGGTGAAAAGAGGGGATGGGAGTCGCGACCGCTCTTTTGCACGGGGCGGAACGAGGGAGGGGCGAGGTACGTCTCTTCCTTCCCTCTCTCTTCCATCACCACTCAGGGCCTCAGATCTCCCCCGCCCCCGTCGAACCCCACCCCACGCCCGCCCATTCCTGTCCGTGCTCTCTGTGTGTGCGTGTGTGTGTGCGGTGGGAGTGTGGATAGAGGTGTGAGGAGCATTGGCCGACGAGGGAGGAACTCGATATTCCTTCCGACGCTCCCCGGGGAATTATGCAACCTACCGAATTCGCCCATCTCCCTCCAACACTCTCCCTCTCTCTCATTCCCCTCCCTCTCTCTCTCTCCCTCCCCCCCCCTATCTCCCCCTTTCCCTCGGTCTCTTATCACGATTCCAATCGCCCGGTCGCCCAACCAGCGTCCAAACCCCCGTGGGCTCTGCCTTCTTGCATTGCCAATATCGCACGTGAATTTCGTGCTGCTAGATGGGCAGAGATGCTTCATCTGGCGACCGGGATGTTCCCCCTGTGCTCCGACCCGCAACGCCACCACCCGGACAAGTGGTTTATGCCGGTTTTCATTCGAGAACGCAGACAATCGATTTTTCCATCGCACGGCGGCGAATGACGGGTGGATGGAGTGCGAGCGATATCGTGCCGAGTGCGAGGTGAACTGCGTTCTCACCAAATGAAAGAAGCGCTCCTCAGGTCACAGAAATGTTAATGCACGCGGCGTGTGTTATTTTTTAAATGTTTCGGGGAACAAAGTGATGATTCAGGTGTTGGAGAGATGTTCGGACGATCAAGTTAATACTAGCCTGTGCAAACTCATCTGAGGAAAATCCGTCCAGGCTATTAAAAAAAAATCCAAACGCATGGTTTCCTTTCAGATCTTTCTAAAGAGAACTGGTAAATTATTCCGTTATTGTACAGGAAATAAGAACGTCCGACTTGTGTTCTGACAGTGTTGTTGCTAAGTTATTGTTCATTTTTTTTAAATCCAATATTTTGAAGATTAAATGAGATGTGTCTTAATTTAAGCAGTGCCGATTAGCCGTGACGACAATTTTATTGACTGACGCTGATCCTAAATTAAGAGAAGTCCTGATTTTCTTTCCATAATTAATAATTGATTAGTGATTTCTAAATCTATATCTATCTATATGTCTATACAAGAAACCCCTCCCTCCCATCATATTTGTTTATAACAAAATATTAATCTATTTTTAACAATTTTAAAAAATTATTGTTTTTTTCAAAAATGGATTTGCTATAAAACTTTAATGAAAATATAAGGTCTAAAGAGTAGAATAAAACTTGTTTTACGAAAAAAGTTTGTAAAGTCAAATTCTATGAGCATTTGAAAAAGTCATCGTGAGATAAACAAATAGCATTACTTAGCAACAAATTACCTTAGGAACCTCAACCGGACGTCATTTTTGTATTACAACAAAGGCTCGTTGCTAAGACTATTAGATTGAAAAAAAATGTTTTTATAATTAATATTACAAAAGCAAAAAAGGCCATTTTTACCCGTTTTTTTCACTATTTTGCAATAACTATTGGACGAAATTAGACTTATAACGTCTCAAATTGTAGACTTTTTTATTATATACAAGTTTAATATGGAAGTTTATTTCGTACCATCAGCGGCAAAGCTTGAAAATTGAAAAACAATGAATTTTTTCGTTTTTTGACATGTTTTTATTTATCATAAAAAAACCTTAAACTGCAGACCGTCGCCAACTACATAGGTTCGACTCAGGTAACCCCCCTGGACAACCCCCAACACTTTCCTACC